>CM071144.1:16905000-17192500 GCA_036417725.1 Clanis bilineata
TAGAGAAAGAGTGAGAGAGGAATAGAAGCGCGGAGAAAGAAATGTAGGCATCACGCAACTGCACGCATTTAACTTTATCGACGAATTTTTATTATTTCGGCTTGCGGAAATCGTCAGATTATATATTTTTCATTAATCTTGAATTATTTCCTTCAAAATAAAAAAAAATTTAGCTACGCTCGAGAATGTCGAGATGACGTTTTTTTTTTACAATTTTGTTGCCCTCCCCTTTTTTTACGTCACTCTCAAATTGTCAGATTAGTGGAATATACACTTTTTAGGATGTAATTAACTCACCCTACCTTAATCTGACGCGCTCGAGAATTTCTGATGGTCAATTTTTTTTTACTAATCTGATCCTGTATCCTTCACGGGCGGCCTTATATATGGGCCTCATGTTTTGTGGAGGTACTTAACCGGGTACAAGGTATCCCCCTGTATATTAATCTGTCGCGCTTTAGTAAATCCCGAAATCCCCGCTTGGGCTCCCCTACTATTTCATTTCGTTGGGCATAAGACCCGCAAAATTATATGAATGAGGTGGATTTTCACCATGTGACGTTTGCGAGCAGCAAGCCTCCCAGCAGCAGGGCTACAACACGCCGCGGAAGGCGTATACGGTGCAGATACCATCGCAACAACAACAACAGCAACAGCAACAACCGCAACAGGAACGGCCACAGCAACAACAGCAGTTCCAGCCTCCCAAACAACCACAGAGTATTCCAACATTACAGGTAATTTGTACATTATCATTACATTACCTTGTCCCCAGAGTTGTCAGGCAGTCGGCAGCCTGCTGTGAAGCGAGTGGCTGCGGGTTCGATACCCGCACCGAGACAAATATTTGTATTTTGTACCTACAAATATTTGTTTCGGGTCTGTGTGTTTTGAGACCGAAAGTCTTTTTTAATTTCTGATATCAACGTTACACCACCACCTCTTATAACAATATCATTATATTACTTCGTTTTTTTGTACGGGAATCGGTATAAGTAAGATTGTAATAATACTGCTATAAGAGGTTGTAGTAACCCCCCCGTTTAGAACTAGTGTGGGGTCAGAACTATGTGTGTGACTAGGTGTGACTGTTGTGTGTATTTATTAATTTACAAATAAATGAATAATGTATAAGCCAATATGTTTTCAGTCCCAGAGCGACGACGTGGAGATGAAGCACGACGTGTCTCGGGATGAGCCCGCGCCCGCCGCCGACTCCGCCGAGCCGGCCGAGCCGGCCGAGCCGGCCGCTCGCCCCGCATGGATGAAGTCCAAGCTGCAGGGAGGTGAGCGAATGCACAATACATTTTCTATTATACACTGTTTTTTTTTTAACTGGGACTATACGGGGAAATCGAAAACTAGTATCATGGGTGTCTTGGGCGGTGGAGATCACTTACAATCAGGTGACACACATAATCGTTTGATAATCTGCCAAAAAAAAAAACGTTATCTAGGGGCAATAAAGCTGTTTTAATATGCCCGTACTTTCATTCAGTAAGATCTTATAGTAAATTTACAAAGGGATACATAGATATTACCACTATGCCCACATTCTTACTTGCTGCACAATTTAAAATACGAACTCTTAAATAAAATAAAAATGTGTATAATATACACATTTTTATTTTATTTAAGAGTTCGTTATATTTATATTTATTTATTTAAAACACAAAACAGGTTACAATAAAATGTAGGTACAAATTGCTACAAACAAGGTTATTTAACATAATTATAACCCAAAACTTAAAATAAAAACTAACATAAAACTTAAAATCCAACATAGCCAAGTATAACCATAGTCGATTACTGTGGTTGTACGGGGGAGTGAGTTGCGTTGGTAGTTGGTAGTTGATGGTAGTGGTGATGTTGGTGATGGTGTGTGCAGTGAAGAAGATCTCGAACAAGGAGCGTCGCCGGCGACAGAACGCGCACCTCCGCAGGCTCCTCACGCCCAAGAACGCGCTCATGGCGCTCAACGAGCTGCTGCTCAACGAACAAATACCCAATGTGAGTACTGACTACACACTACACTACACTACATACTACACTACTGTTTCACATAAATTCATAACGTAAACTCACGCCTGTAGGCAGAGGTGTACTAGGAAACTAAAACACCCACATTTCGCCAAGCTTAGTTCCGTCCCAGATGTGATAGGAGGCGAGCCTATCGCCATGTCGGGTACGAATTCCAGATTTGGGGCTGGCACTTAGCCCGACCCGAATAATTTCATAATTATGAACATCAGCCACAGGGTGTCCACTGCTGAACATAAGCCTCCCCCGAAGATTTCCGACCTTTACACATTTGCCACTTTCTACTAAAAATAATCATATTGAAATAACGACATAGTACATCGCATTTCCGTGAAATTTATTCTGTAACTGTTTCTGCCTACAGAATGGATCTACCACTTAAATATAAATAAAATGAATGTGCACAGGAATTCAACGTGGAACAGTCTGTGAATAAGCAGTTCTTCAAGCAACCCGCAACCAACTTCTGTGCAGACCTCACCGTGCAGGGGAACATCTACAAGGGATACGGTCAGTATCAGTATAGTATATAATGTACACACTACCTATAGATATAGATTAGGTGTTATTTATAGATAAAGCTCAAACACTTGACCAAATTTTATTGTATATTTGCATTATATTTACATTTAGTGCAATAGACGAGTAAATTTCGAATACTAAATTTAGACATTTTTTTAGTTGTGAAAACATATCTTTTTTTTAAATTGAAAATGTTTTGTTTTGGCACTAAACACAGTATTCATTTATTAAAAAAATATATAAACTTATAGTGAAATATATAAGTATGTTGACAATATTGTTGAGCAATTTACGTGATAATTTTGATCGAAACGAGGTAATGTTGTCAGGTGACACGAAGTTGATGGCGCGCAACGCCGCCGCCGAGCAAGCCATCAGGGATATCATGATCAAGAAGATGAGCAAGATACTCAACACCGACGGCTCGGTGAACGGCGAGGCTGCCACCGACGAGGAGAACCTCCCCATGATCCAGCTCGCCTCCTTCGCGCTGCACAAGCTCTTCACCGAGTGGGAGTGCGAGGGACACAAGGTGCCGCAGCTGAAGCCGCCGCCCGCCGAGCCCGAGCCCGCGCCGGCCGCCGGGGACGAGGGGGCCGCGGGGGGCGCCGGGGGTGCGGGGGGCGCGGGGCCAGCGGGGGGCGACGGACACGCACACGACCCCAACCAGCGCAGGAAGCCCAAGCCGCGCACGCTGCCGCTGAACGCATCCAACATGCACCCGTGCATGCTGCTCACGTACATGCGCCCGCTGCAGCAGTACAAGGAGCTCGCGGCCGAGGGGGACCGCCCGCAGAACATGAGCTTCACCGTCGGCGTGCAGGTCGACGGACAGATCTTCGTCGGGAAAGGTAACCTCACCCACATACACTAATTACATTCAACTACAATGTCCTTTAAACCAGAACACACTTTTTGTTTTTATATCAGATACTGGCAACGAGCAGATGGGTCACCTGATGGTAAGTGATCTCCGCCGGGCATAGACACCCAAGACACAAAAAGAATAATGGGTGCGTTGCCAACCTAAAGGGAGGGAAATAGGGATTGGAACAGGGAAGTGGGGAATTGGGCCGCGAAACGCGACAGCAAGCTGCTACTTTACGTCGGTTTGCTGTGAGACAGTGGTATCAAACCAGTCGAGCCGGCCTATTCGTGCTGCATAGCTTGCAGCTTAGCAGTACAAATAGACATATCATACGAGAGTTCTATCACCAGTCGTATGTTACGTTTCTAAAGTAAAAGTAATGAACGCATATAATAAAATCGCTTGAAGAACATTTATGCAAACACCTAATCCATTTCTATATAAACAAAATATGGCCTATAAAAATTATGTATCACACGAGAAAAACTAGTTTGTAGTATTAGCAATAAACCTCGATTTATCCCAAATCTTGATTAAACCATAGGAGTGAGCTGTAAGATAAATGAAGTTTAATTTTAACTTTGCATTAGTAATAACGCTACAAGTCCCTTTTAGTATAATTTAATTTACACCTACATTGTATTTCAGCACCGAATAAGAAGGAGGCTCGCAGGGAAGCGGCGCGGTCAGCGTGCTCGATTCTATTCGGCGTGACCTTCAATGAACCCGCCACCGAAAACACCCCCGTGTTACCCCCCGCCTAGAGATTACGGATCTAACCAACTTCAACACTCAAGCTGTCTGATCAATTGGCTTAGTGTAAATCCTTTATTACACTAACTAGCCTTGTGTAAACTGATAATAATACAATCCTGAGATTTAAGATATATCTGAATATATCTTTACACAATGTCGTTTCCATTTAGACGAGCTATATTAGAAAATATTTACTTTTGTAGTATGATGTAGTGATTTCCAATGACATACAATTATGATTACTTCCAGACGTCGCGTGGATTTCAACTTTAGGTTGGTTTGTAGCGACACGTGTAATATTAGCGACATAACTATAAGTTTAATGTTTGAACCATTTTTACCGACCTCTGCTTATCGTTAACTAATCCCTGACACCCCATAATCCATATATATCATAATTTTGCATTTATCATTTCTATTATAATATTAAGGGTGGTTACATAACTTTAATGTGGCACAATTCACTGGCGAATGTAACTTTGTATACCTATTTATCATAAATTAAGTTTCTAAAAATAATTATTTAAAATAAAAGAACAAAGATATTTGTTTAAACCATTGACAATAAGTATCGTGATCACACTACTTTATCGTTGGTTTATATTTTTATACCCTTTTTATTTATTTTTGGCGTTAACGGTCAACACAGGTTGGTGAAAACGGACATTACTCGTTTTAAAATTTAAGACTTAAATTTAATTGTAAGTTGACTGTATTACATATTTCTAATCAGTAATAAGTGGTGTTTTTATTTACGTGAACATTTTTATAGACAGGTATTCCAATGACAAAATTCAATAAGGACTTATCATAACAAGGAAAACTTCTTTATTTTTAGGGGGGTTCCCCGGGTTCCGCCATTTTTGTTTCGTGATCAATTTACACGTAAGTTGTCATCGTGTCATGAAACCTAAATAACCTATAAATACCTATTGATTATAATATAAATACGGTTTTTTATTTAAAATAAAATCAAGTTCAGTGAAGAAAGATGCCTAACTGCTATATTACTGAGATCTTTCTTCCGCCAAGTCGCCATTTAGGTTTATCTCCATACATTAGTCATGCACGTGTTTTACGTTAGTCATGCCAAGTCCTTATTTTTCTTGATCATTGGAATGTTCAGAAACCCCGAGTATTTGAAACACAAACTTATAATACACTTGTAAGAAAAGAGTTATGTATATGGATTATGGAGCTTTCGCCGCTGTCTGATAAATAAATACACTCTCTGGATGTGACTACATTTAATTGTAATAACATGAACATTACTGATCTAGGCAGTTCCTAGTTACAATACAAACACTAAGTATTACAAAACTGGCAAGGAATGTACTTTACACCCTCACTACAACTGGACTCGCTTACTATAGAAATCAATGCTTCATTAGATCTAGTGGCAGCTTACTTCGGTTGATAATCCCGAGGTCATAGCTTCAAATTCCACACCAGGCTATTTGTGCGTAGTTATGCAGAAAGTTTTTTTGGCGGATGAATAATTTCGGCATAACTGTTCAAATGTTTTTCGATTCGAATGTCATCTCATCTCAATGTATAGGCTCGCCCCATCACATAGACTGAAAGATACTGGGCGAGATGCGCATACTTCCACAGAATACAGGAAAACAGTTGTCGTGTGGATGTAGTACTGGTGGTATCATTAAAATAAACCACAATAAAGGGACTGACGACCTCTACGCTACTCAGTCTTAGTAAATGCTAACAAACTGTACATAAGTATTAATGCGTCTATTCCTTACTCACTTCGGGCTCCCATACATTTAACGGATTGTGTGGTGCCTGATGAGATAGCATGTAGTTAAGTTCAATAAAAATGTATTTTGGTGATAAATATTCACTTATACTGTAATACATAAAACAAAAGCATGTATTTAGAAAAAATAATCTAAAGTAATAAACTTAGATTAATAAAGTCATAGGCGTTTAAATTCTTTGGTAATAATAAAGGAATTCATGGGCCTTTTGAATCACTAGTAATTTATTATATTTATTGTATTTAATAATTGTAATCCCACAGATAGACATATTATGTTTCGGGTGTGGGTGTTGTGAGACAGTGCGTCTCTTATGTTCCTGATACCCACGACACGACTCTTTTCTTAGTTTGGGGTCAAGACTGTTTGTGACTGTTGGGAGTTATTTATTCATATTGTAATTGTAGATTTTAGGAACACATATTGATTTTGTTCACTTGATAATTTTAATTTTACTAATGGGTACCAGCTCGTCATCGACCACCCGGCAGTCGGCAGCGGGCCCCCACACAACTCATGCCCGAAGCAAGTTCAAGTTAAGTCTCGTCTCCTGCACTATAACATTACACAAAATACCCACACGAAACTCGGTTTCGCTATACATTTTTGTCAAAGGTCCATTATCCCATGAGCAAAAGACAATGAAAAAAAAATGTTTTGTGTAGGTATTTTTGTGTTTTGTTTCGAGAAAACTACGTGCAGGAGACGCGGCTTTACATAGGTAGGTACATTGATTGTATAAAAAGTCGCTTACAAAAGGCAGGAAGTAGACACAATAACGGTAAATTAATCGCGACTATTGTAATTTGACTACACAAAATAACAACTTAGCAGTAATTATATTTGGCGTAGTTCTTCGTATTTAAAATATATGCGGTTCATTAGAGGTGGGCAGTAAGTATCAAATATCACTGAGTGACATCGGCACCTTAATCAGAAACCATATACTAAAATTGGAAGCAACCCATGTTATAATAGCTACTTATTTCGCTCGAAGAAATATTGGAATACTTTGTGATAAGAAATAATTGTGAAATAATTTGTCTTCGATATTATGATAAATAAGAAAGAATTTTTACGAAAATTACATAATACATAGTATCAACTTTAACAAATTCTAGACTGCATTAGTCACGATTCATCAAACCATATTATTCTATATGTCTAGTAGGCAACAAAAACTGAATCTAATGGAATGAAACAGATTTAACATCCAGGGTCGGACTTGGTCATAACAGTATTCAAATATTTTAAAAATTCTGTCAATATCTTAACTAATTCTTAATCTGTACCAATGTCACATTAACTTATGGAAAACTTATATCTAACATAAAACAACAAAAACAAAACCCTGTGAACAATAACAAAGATAAACGCAATAAATAACGTGGCAACATGTTATAAAAATAAATAAAAAAAACTTAAATGTATAAAAACACGGGTAATAAGACTACAATACTTGAAGGTTGGCACTACCGTACCTCGACACTTACAAACTACCTGCTATTAATTACGAATCAATTTGGACGTTACAATTTTGAATACGTAGGGCTACCGAACACTAATAATAACAAATTGCTAAACACTAGAGCCGACAGAAATGACTTGAAACACTAAGCACCTCGTCTATGAATAGTACCACATTTTTATATTTAAAAGTTCTAAATCGTATTATGCGTGTTGTGGTAGCCCTGCTTGTCAACATTTTGTTGAATAGCATCATAAAATGTATTCTTTCAAAAGATTTATGGAGATTCAATATAACTACATGTCTTTTAAATTTTAAATATACGCTAAATAATTAATTTCTTTATTTATCGTTAGCGTCAATACATTATTAATAGCATGAATATCGTATAAAAATAATTAAAATTACTGCGTGTAGGTAAGTGTATTGTAAATTAATAACAATTGTATGAATTGTCAACAAAAAGAATTAATTTTAATAACAATTTTCTACATAAAATATTTCATGAGGTCAAGACTATTTATTACCCCTTGGTGATTCCTAAATCCATTCCTGTTAATTTATTTTGTTTGTATTTTTTTTTACTTTATACTTAAAACCTTACTATAAACTGGATAATGTGATTATTCAATACTGAAAATTAAACATTGTCAAACACTTTTAAATAATATTTTTTCATGCAGTGCCGTGGTTTTAAATTAAAACCATGGAACTGAATGAAAAATATTTGAAGTTTGACATCGTCGGTGAATGGCGACACAACATCCGAACACAATGTCACACATCGGTACTAGCACTGGTACCCCATGGGTGACGACTCACGCCGTGCCATCGCGGATCGTGTATCAGTCGAGTCTACCTACTCGTACATCTACAGTCTACTCGCTAGTCGCTAGTGTCGACTGGACTAGTTTCTCTAATGGACGTCGAACACGCTACGGCTAAGTTTGCCTACTCTTAAAAGTAATTTCATGTCGGACTTATTATCAGTTCGTACGAAGCAATAACACTTATTATCGTCATTTGTAAAAACTGAATACACCCGTGAAGTTAGATTGAAGAGTGAAGGAGACCCCTTTGTACTTTACACGCATATTTTTATTCTTTAATTTAAAAAAATCAAAACGAAAATAACATGATAATTATTATTTTCGCGTCATATAAACTTTATATGAAAATATGCGTTTAGAAAACTGACATGAAATCACTTAAAAAAGCTACATTACAATTTACAACAACCGATAGGTCCACATCGAGATGGGGCTCTGCAAGAGCGCTAAATGTGGGGGTTCCTTGCCCCCCACTAGTAACAGGTGAAGTTGGACCTCTCCGTTCCTGGGTGCACTGCGCGCCCTCCTGGCCCCCATGTCCTGCAGCTCGATGTCCCCCGCGCCAACTCCCGAGTCCGGCGTCAGGGCCGCACCCAGCTTCCTCACATCGGGGCCCAAATAGTGCGGATTACTAAATCCAAGCGTCCCGCACAATCTGTTCACTTTCTCCGCGCTCGCGTAATCTGACGTCGATAATTCGTTATCATCGTCTTCGGTGATGGCATTTGTGAATTTAACAGAGGCGGATTTAGGTATCACCACCGTGGTCGTTTCCCCCATTTTGATGGTGACGTCGCGTTTTTTTCTTTCTGATTCGCGTTTGACGTCCTCTTCATCCTCCGAATCTAAATAGACCAGTTTTGTCGCTTCGACTGGCGACAGCACCGGCGTGGGCAGGATCATGTCCGCAAAGTCTGGCACGGATATCGGTTCGCGGGATATTTCCGATCGGAATTCTGGAACATCGCCTTCTTTGGGACTCTCGTCGCCGTCGGCAGGCTGTCGTTTGTCTATGACATATGCCGAGTGCGACTTTGACAGCGCCGCCTCGTGTCTCACTAAACTTTCGGTGGAATCTTTGTCTCCTGCCAGTGCGGAGTAGGAGCATCGAGCGGCGCGGCGGATGTGGAACGAGGATAGTTTGGAGATCTCCTTGAGGAGGCCGGCGGGTGGGTCGGGGCGCGTGAACGAGTGTCGCGAGAGGGCGCGCGCGGGGGCGGAGCGCACGCGGGGGGGAGGGGCGCACAACAACAGCAAGCAGCTGTCCACGCGGGGGGAGGGCCACTTCAGCGACGGACACACTCGCTCCCACGTCTCTGTCGCTGGGAATACACAAACATTATAGATTCATTGACGCAGAGAAACTAAATGTTCAAGAACATTAAATTCTTGTCAGTATTGTTATAAGAGTATAAGCTAACGAAATTTAGTTATGGTAAAATAAACATGTTTTTTAATGAATAATGCTCACAAAAGTGACAGGCACTATAATGAGCAAACTAATTTATCAAGCAGCCATCAGGTATTTTAAAAAAATACTTTACATAGTCTCGGCAGTAGGCACTTACACTATAGTTCATCTTTCCAAGATCATCGAACGTTCACGGACTATTGTTACATGTCAGGAACAGTCGAAACAGACTGTTGGAGGATCATGTAGTGTCGGTATGAGTGTAGACTGCGGTGATGTAGAGTGCAGACTTACCGAAGTGGAACCGCCAGAGTTCGTTGGTGGGTTGTCCGCGCGCCTCGCCGCCGTATATGTAGAAGTGTCCCCCCGCGCGCACCCCCGCGTGCCCCGAGCGCGCCCCCGGCCCCGCGCGACCCGCGCCCCGCACCGCGCACCACGTGCGGGACACTACACATACACATATAAACACACACTACACACGACCACGCTGAGTTAGCTTAGCTTACTAGCCAAAGATAATTATTTTACGATTCTGCGAGTGATAAAGCTAAGCTGTGCCTATAGACATTTATGTAATGGGCCGTCACCACCGGATCGTTTTCTCCATCTCGTAAAAATAAATAAATAACTCCCAACAGTCGCACACATAGTGCTGACCCCACACTAAGATACTAGTCTTGTGTCGTGGGTATCAGGAACTACGAGAGACTTTCGGTCTCACAACACCCAGACTTGAAACAAATATCTGTGGGCCACACAAACATTTGTATCAATGCGAAAAACATTTGGAATCGAACCCGCGACCTCTCGCTTCACAGCCGGCTACTCGCCCACTGCGCCACGGAGGCTGTCAATTAATTTTAAATTAAAAAAAACGACATTAAATGACGGCTCGCCTCAAAAACTCCCATTCCCAACCCCCACTCCTCCTTTTCTACGATGGGTAGCTACTCGGTAATGACTTTGGTATTGTCGATATCCGACGGTAACCACTCGCCATTAGTTCCAACAATGTCACCACTACTACGTATCAAGTTGAAGTGATGTGCGGTGTTGTGATGTGTACTCACTGGTGTCGTAGTACCAGAGGTCTGCGCACTCGCGCAGGTCGCACCGGCCGGCGTGCACGTAGAGGCGCGTGTGGTGCAGCGCGGCGGCGTGTCGGTGCCGCGCGGGGCCCGCCGCCGCCGTGCGCACCTGCTGCCACGACTCCGACTCTGTGACGACACAACACAACACTACTCACTACACACTCATCAACACTAACTGACTATACATATATACGACATGTTAACGATGCCCGACCGGAACTAACTTTAGGATATATAAAATAGCAACTGCTGCTGCGTATTCGAATTTGAAAAATTTAATTATGCAAAGTCCAATCAATACAACCAATAGATTTGTTGTAAACTCAGTTGTAATATGTGTAATTACAGAGTTATACAATTGGAACAAATCTAACCGTAATGGAAAGCCCACAGTTCGTGCGTGGAGCCCCTGAGATCCTTGTACCCGCCGTAGATGAGCAGGCAGTCCTTGAGCGCGTGGGCGGAGTGCCCCCGGCGGCCGCGCGGCCCGCCGGCGCTGGCCCGGGGGTCCCGCGCCCCGCGCCGCCGCACACTCGACGCCGACTGGCCGGCTAGCTTGCGCCACACTTGAGTCTGAAGGTCAAACATATTTTTTACAGTACAATGTTGTAAAAAATTGGTGCATCACAAAATTATTCCTACGACAAATGTGAATAACAACGCCGAGTCACAATTTGAAATCAAAACTTATTAGGCATTCTAGTTGGGTACTTTTTCTTAAATAGGTACATAGGACATAGAGTAATGACATATGTACATACTCGTATAGATACATACAAAGCTCACGTCTACTGTCTAGCCTGGGTAGAAGTGAACCAGAACACCCATATTTCTACGAAATGTGTTATATGATTCTGTTATTTCAGGTACGCCGCACACGAACTTGGTGCGCCTATCTCCGACTGCCATAGCTATGCATATGGTAGTGATGTGTGAGTAGTGAGTAGTGTGAAGTGTGTAAGTGATGAGTAGGTACTAGGTAGGTACCTCAGTGTCGTATATCCAGAGCGGCGTCTCGTTGGAGAGCGCGCCCGCCTCGCCGCCGAACACGTACAGCTTGTGTCGGTGCGCGGTGGTGGTGTGTTCCTGCAGCGACGGCGGCGGCTCCCCGCGACACTCCAGCTTCTCCCACCGACCGGTGGCTGCCGAGTGCACAGTGTAGAATGTGCCGCAATACAATACATACCATCACAATACAATATTACGGAAGCAAAATCATGACACAATTAATATTTCAAATATTCCACAAGCTCCGTGGTGCAGCGGACGAGAAACCGACTTTGGACTATGAATTGTGAAACCAGAGGCTGCGGATTCGGCCCCCGCATCAACGTTTGTGTGCATCATATGAAAAACTAATGTTACGAGTAGATACTTCATCTGTTTAGAAATCTAAAGATTTTTTTTTATTATAAATAACGCAATAATGTTTTGTTGTATCATTGTATAAAATTCATTAAACTCATGCGACATTGCACTTAATGTAATTAACCGTATTGGAGTGGTTCGGGGCTTGAGTGAACAAGAGGCCGCGCGACGCAGTCCTCACAACTGGCAACACTGAGTAACGACTGACGAGGCGCGACTCTCACAAACGAAGGCGGAAAATGACTTACGACTGCCTTTTAACTTTACTGAGAGGTGCTTTTGTGCTGAAATGTGGCATTCACTTGTCACGTCTCTTGAACAATAAACTAGTTTCACCCACTAGGAAAGTAGTATGAAGTACATTGATGTCTAATTTTTAGTCGCAGATACTTGTGGAAATCTTTTCTAGTATTTATAGACTTCACTGCGTTTACCATCGCAAGACCCACTAGCTAATTCATCCTACTTAAAGAAGAGGTAACTCTCCTCGTAGTATTCTTGCTCTCGTGGCATCTTATATGGGCTGACCACCAGCAGATCATTAATACAACTCCCAGACCACGGAAAGCGATTTATATAGCATAATTTGCCCGGGACTGTGTATTCCAGACGGGGTCGCGGTCAGGTACACAGCCGGGCCTTACTCCTCACTGTAACACGCTTGAAGAAGTGTGTGTCGACCTCATATTGGAGTGGGCAAAGGGCAGATGGGAAGGACGGTTACTAACTAGCTGATCCATTAGCTAAGTGTTACTCACCAAGGCAGTACCTCCAGAAGTCCCTGAGCGGCACGGCCCCGCCTGCGCCGCGCCCCCCCAGCACGTACACGTACCCGCCCAGCAGCGCGGCGGAGTGCTTGCCGCGGGAGCACGGCACCGACCGCGCCGGGCCCACACCCCCATCCTCGCCGCCAGCGCCGCCGCTGTCCACCGAGCTCCACATCTCATCTGAAACAATAGTAGGATAATAGATAAGAAGGTGATCATCATCATCATCATCAGTCACAGGACGTCCACTGCTGGACATAGGCCTCCTCCAAAGATTTCCACATCGATCTGTTGGAAGCGGCCTGCATCCAGCAACTGACAGCGACCCCAAATGATTGTACACATAAGAAGGTAAATTAGGAGCTAATTATTCAAAAGTTATAAGGTTGTTATTTGCTGGGAAATAATTTTGACGGTTTATGTATAAGGTTTTAAATTATTATTATCCTATAGTTAAATTAAAAGTTATCTGGCTATTGAAAAATCGATCCTTAACCATATTGGACGGAAAAAGTCAGATGGAGAATTCCTCTTATCCTACATTGTCGTAAAGCAAAGCTATACACTTTTTTTTGTCCCCAATTTTATGACGCAATGTTATTTAAGTTTTCTATAATTTTACTTAAGATTTTACTATATAGAATAACTTCCATTGGACTAAAATTACGTAGGTTATTTACTCCTGGGTTCCTGACTACTTGCATACACAATATAAACTTTCTTTAAAATATCAGCTCATAAATTTCTTTATCATCTCTTGCACAATAATCACAAGTCTTCGGCTCACACACTCCTGCACCCTCGGACAGTCACCACCCTCGAGGGTGAATGTGAATGAATAGGGAGGACTCTCGAGGGACGTGTTCGCACCCCTATTTCACCCTTAGTACAGGGTGCGGTTTTTATAAATGGGAAATCCTTTCCACGAAATGTTTGGCAACCTCCATAGCGTAGCGGGCAAATCGGCTGTGAAACGAGAGGCCGCCGATTTGATACCCGCGTCGAGACGAATGGATTCTCTATTTTATTAATTCTTTGATACATAAGCTCACGCCTGTATCCTCGAAGGGGTAGGCAAAGGCGCACTAGCGAACTAGAACACATTTCGCCGAACATAGTTGCGTCTCAGATGTGATAGGGGGCGAGCCTATCTACATATCGGGCACAAATTCCACATTCCGGGCTGATATTGAAAAACCCAATATCACTTTGCCCTACCCCCGCATCGAATCCGAGACCGCAGGACGGAAGTCGTACCGAAATACAACTACGCCACCGAGGCATTCAGTCAGTCAGTCATTTTTCATTTTATCGTATTATTATTATTCACGGTAGGGACAACTACAGTTGCACAGACGGATGTTCACCTCACCTCACTTATTAGAACTGTTTCACCCTTAATCCTACCACTCAAATATTATCAAATTATTATTAAAATATTAATATATTGTCAGTGAAATTATTTGAGTGGTAGAGCCACGCTGTAGACGTAATTGTCTACAGCACGAAAAACGGGCCGGCTTGACCGGTTTGATACCATTGTCTCACAGAAAACCGACGTAAAGTGGCAGCTTGCTGTCGCGTTTCCATCGGTGAGTGAGATTTCCGGTGGCCCAATTTCCGCCCCTTCCCTTTCCCAATCCCTTTCCCTTCCCCTTCTATTCCATCCTTATAGGTTGGCAACGCACCCATGATTCTTTTTGAATCTCGGGTGTCTATGGGCGGTGGAGATCACTTACCATCAGGTGACCCATCTGCTCGTTTGCCAGTCTCTGCTATAAAAAAAAAACAATTGACAATTGAAAAATTTTCACCGTTCTCGGTACTTCGACAACGTCAATTCTCTGACGACTGGCATAAAGAGGGTTTTTTTTTCACTACACTTCTCAGATAATAGATCGTACTGTATACTCACTCGTGCCCTCAGCGTTACTTTACCATTGTAAATATTGGCAAAATGTAAACGTCTAGTAGTATTTATGTTGTCGACTAATGATGCTGTAGTGAGTGTAGTGTTACTGTTAGCATTGTACATTTGGGTGGATATCAGATGGGACACGGATATTAAGGTAATTGAATGCGCAAACATTATGGTGATGACAGATGTGAGACAAGAGAGTAACAGGGATTTTAAATTCCAATGGTGGATCGAGCGAAGACGCGTGCGTAGCGTAGCGTGCACTATTTTGAATGAACATTTATAATGAATCTCTACTACAGCTATAAAGAAAAAGAAATGGAAATAATTATTTATTCTACTCGTATTTATTGTTCTGTCTACGCTATAACACAAGGGAGCATTTCCGCGAAAAAAAGTCATTACCGTGGTAATGGTATTATAATTAATAATTGTTATCTATGTATATAACTTCAGACATCACCTGTACTATTCTCTGCATAGCATGGCATGAACGTACAAGACATGAGACACGTATAAGTATTAATAATCCATGACAATGATACAGTATATACTCTAAGAGTATATACATAGATAACAATTATTAATTATAATACTATTAAGGGTTTGTCATTACCGTGGTCATGTGAGTCATTACCATTGCCTATATTTAAAGACGGTAATGACGTTTTTTTTCGCGGAAATGGCCAAGGGTACAAATAAGCACGGTACGGTACAAATTAGAACGACTGACACATGCCACACCACCATTATGAAAAATGAGTCGATTTTTTTTTTAGTTCATAACCATGGTTACAATGTCCTTCAGCCGTATACTTTTTATATTTTTGATCCTTTATTTCCTACATCTACGTTTTCGCAAGTGCAATGAAGTCGGATGGGTTCGATTTCAAGGCCCTGCTGGAGTTTTGGCGTCAATTCATTCCGGTTTGATGCTTTTTAGACGATTTTCTCGCAGCGGAGGAATCGAACATGTTCGACCCATCCACCCGACAAAAAGCGTCCAAAATAACTTATTTCAAAGCTTCCACATACTGATTGAAATAAAATTATTTTTACGGATTTTATCACGATTTGGTTTTAATTTTTGTTTGGCTTTGCAGTCTTCGTGGTCACGGGTTGGAATGAGATGTCATTTGTTAGTATTACAAAATCTACCTTCATTTTAGAATTATACAGATTTAAAAAAGTTAACCGTTTATATTCCGATCTACGCTACGATAAAAAATAATTTTATTTCAATGAATAGCATTCGCGTAAACTTAAGAAATCAGTACATCCACATACTGTCCATCTTCGTTGATGTTTATCGCATAAATTCACATCACATTTAAACCACAAGCACAATTTTGAACTATAATATGAAATCATTAAAACAAGCGACCACCCGCACCGTCAGAATTCCCGCCAAAAACCCCATGAGTCGAAATATCTGTAGCATTATTGCCAGGACAAAGTAGAAATCTTCACTAAGCCGTACTAGGTCTCGTAATTTATGGTTGTACAAAGTGCTAGCTCGTAAATCTGTGTACACTGTACGGGAGTCGAGCCAAAAATCGTTACAGCTAAGCCTTTATTATATTACTGAGAGAATTGTCTTTGTAATATGGGAGTATTGCCAGCTTTGCTAACTGCTGTATTTTTTATATGTTAAATTATCTTATTAAAACACTACATCATGGAACCTCCCTTACTTTCGTCTCGGCAGCCCGTACCGCTCCCAATTGAGCTACGTATTGCTAGTTTTACCCTACAAAGAACACGCAACTCTGACTTTTTCAAGTGTGTATTCATTATAAATTATCGCTTGCTATAACTGTGAAGCCGAAGACTGCCTCGGTGGCGTGGTGGTATTTCGGTACGACTACGGTTCTGAGGTCTCGGGTTCGATCTCCGGGTCGGGCAATGATATTGGATTTTTTTCGACGCTGGGTGTTGTGAAAACATGATTTTTCATACAACGGCGCGGCGCACACAAGACAGTATCTTAATGTGGGGAAATATCTACCTCTATAACTATTTAAGCATGTTTATAATGACTGTCTCGGTGGCGGGGTTGTATTTCGGTACGACTATTATCCTGAGGTCTCGGGATCGAACCCGGGGGTCGGGCAAAGTGATATTGGATTTTCATTTCAGCCCGGAGTCTGGAATTTGTGCCTGATATGGCGATAGGCTCGCCCCCTATCACATCTGGGACGGAACTAAGCTCGGCGAAATGTGGGTTCTAGTTCGCTAGTGCGCCTCTGCCTATCCCTTCGGGGGATACAGGCGTGAGCTTATGTATGTATGTATGTATAACTGTGAAGGAAAATATCGTGAGGAAACCTATCTATATATGAGTGATCTATAATGCCCGGTTCCAATAAACAGTCTCAGTTCGAATGCGCAGATAGATTACAAAAAATAGCCAATAAGAACACAGTTTGAACATGACTCCGTCAAATGACTTGATTTGATTGGTTCATAATCGCGATCTATCTGCAATCTAAACTGAGATCGTTTATTGAAACCGGCCGTAAGTGTACTGTGTGATTGATGGTCAATATGGTTAGTGGTCGACGTTGTTAATGATTAAATCGGTAATTAGCTATTGTGTTCACAGGCATTGGAGATATCGATTATGGGTAATCAGGCAAAAATAAATAATGTAGCATAACAATGGGAAATCTTTGGGGGAGGCCTATGTTCAGCAGTGGACGTCCTGTGGCTGATGATGATGATGATGAATAATAGGAAATAATAATAGGGTGGGGCGACGATTTTTGTGAACCTGAAGAAGCACAATATTTCATAATTACCAGGAGCCGGTAGCCATGTGGAAATAACGGGACCCTTATAATTTCATTATGTGCATTTGTCTGTCCTTATCAATGTTAGTCGGAATTTATGTAATAAGCTAAAAAGACACTAGTACTCGTAATAACGAACAACTTTTACATTACACTTTTTAATAATGCCATTTTTTATAGCCACCAAATAGTCCATTACACCAAAAAAATCATGAGCGCGTTGCCAACACGAATTGAGAACGGGAGGGCGAAATTGGGTCACTGAAAATCTCGCTCATAGAACGAAATTACAAAACGCAATAGATTGTTTAGAAATTCTGAAAAAAATAATGGTAGGTAATTAATTTATACAGATTACATACTTAACGAAAATCAGTTGAACAAGATGTGTTGGGGATTTAAAAAAAAAATAGTTTTTTAAAATCACTATTTTAAAAGCCTTTGATGCGTTTAGCGCAAAATAACGATCAGTGGCGCAAGAGAGAAAAGGCTTATGACCAGCAGTGGGCAAATAGAACCTGACGATGATGATGATGATCTTTTTAACATACGTTGGAGGCGGCACATATATAATATTACATAAGCGTCCCGTCCACCGGTGGCCGAGACGCCCGTCACTAAGTATTTAGTGTACCTACGTTGACATTAGCGAACCG
The DNA here is from genome assembly GCA_036417725.1 of Clanis bilineata. NCBI lineage: Eukaryota > Metazoa > Arthropoda > Insecta > Lepidoptera > Sphingidae > Clanis > Clanis bilineata. Next base: position 16,923,263 of record CM071144.1, read on the forward strand.
TTCAATGTGCGTAGAGTGCGTAGAGTAGGACACGCACTTGAATAGATCTGAATGAACTAACGACAGATAACAGAATAATAAATCAGTCATCATTATACATTGTACAATGTGTAGGTATTCGTATGTACTATGTACCATGGAACCATGGTATGTTAGTATGTAATCAACCATTGTGAGCCTGTATTGGTGCGTGATAGATACAAAGCATGTACATACATACGACCATGACTGCTTATCATCAACTTCTTTAATAGTAAAATAGAGTACCTAAGTAAATTCGATGGTTCTGTATTTGTCAATTCAATAATGATTCTTTCTTCCCACTTGGCCTTATGCCATTCAATATGAGGTCGGTCAACATACTTTTTTAAAGAAAATTGCAGAAGGTCCACCTTGTTTGCGGTCAACCCCTCTGAAGAATTTCGTCCCGGGCGAACAATTAATTTATCAGTGTTCAGCAGAAGCTTTTCTGAAATATACTTGAAAAAGTGTGTAGCATCGAGCTCACATTGGAATTAGATCGGGACAGGTACAAGAATAAGAATGTAGTCATCAAAATCATGCCAGCCGGAAAACTGAGGTGCCTGGGACAGAACAGGCGTTGAACAGATGTCCCTCTCTAAAGTCGATCCTTCATTACTGAAGATCGCGATCACCTTCGTCATACAGCGATGATCAGTGTAGACACGACGATAAAAGAATATCCGTGCGATTCCAGTCATTAACAATATTTATTTTTCCAATAACCGTGTGTACATGAAACCGAGAGATATACCCGTGTATCACAAACAAACAGCCTCAGATGTCATCGACAGCGTAGAGACTAGAGGCTGGTACGACCCCCCAAACAAACGCAATGACAGACGCACCCCGCGCCCCTCACCACGCACAGTGGCTCCATAACTCGACAATCCACCACCCTGTCTCCCGCCGGGTGGTTCCGTTGTCAAACACCTTGTGATATATTTAAATTCAGTAACATAACTTAATGTGTGTGGCATATCTAGAAAGCAATTTTGGTTTACATGTTTATTTAAGAAGCTTTTGCCGCCTATTTAGGCGAATAAGAATACCCTGCCATCACCAAATTTCTGTACCTATATTCATGGTTATGTGTTAGCAGTAAGATAATGTGGGCGTAAGACTAACCGTGTGAATCACAGCTGCAGCGGACTCCCATATCATGCCATCAGTTTTATCTCGACTGATATATCGTTCCAGACTTATTGATTTTACTACCGATCTACTCGGCCGTGGACTTGACGGCATCGAAAGCTTTGTAATTTTGATCATGCAGATTTTAATAACAAACCGTGCAAGCCACACACAATCTAATCTGCCTTATTTAAACGCTCCTATTTCGCTCGTCTTAAGCTGTCTGCTTCTCTGAAATTACCAATATTTCACAGTGACTCATATCTTTCTTCAAAACTTTTAGCCAGCGCTTTCTGTACTGTTCACGGGACCCTATCTCTGGAATCCTCCTCCTGAATTTGAGCCAGGCACTTACGACCAACGTTTTCCTATGGTTTCCATAACCGTACTATCTAAAGCGACATTTCTGTAATTTATCTGCCCAGATTGCCGCATAATTTACTTATTAAATAATATAAATACAAATATGATAAAATTTGCAACACCATTTTAATTAAAAGATGAACTATCTAACTATGTTATCTCAGCAACTTGCAATTACCGTCGCAATCCGAGCTCGTTCACCGTTTCAAAAAGTACATGGCAAATATTTCAATCTAGGCAGGTCACACCCACCCCTTCTCTTTCTCTGGTTACTGACCGGTTGGGGGGTGACTGGGTTGCCAGGTGAGGTGAAGGCTACGTTTCAGGAAAATATTTCGGATATAGGCGTCTATGGCCAGTTTATAGTAGTCATTTTCAGTTCCATTTTCTTTTTATTTAAAGTCATCATGTGCGCCTCTGCCTACCCAATCGCGGATACATACGTCAGATAATGTATGTATTTAGTCATGTGTTTTGTAACTAGACAAATTTTCTTTTGCTTTACAGTAAGATTTTTGGAGATCTAAATCTCTGCCTCCCTTTTCCAATCCCTTCCCTTAAGGTCGTACTACAATAGGTACCTACGTGGAACATGTATTTTTGATCTAGAAAATTTTTAGTGCAATTTTTTTACCACTGATTAAATCTACATTTTTTTAACGTAGCAACCCTGGTTGGGTTGGGTGTTCCGTTATCGCCTCCCTCCCTGTAACTGGGTCTGGGTCTGTAACGAGTACCCTAGACGCAAGTCAGGGCTTATCCACTGATCCCTTCTACTACATTACACATTAACGTAGCGAACTTCCGATGATAAGAGATTGATTTCCCTTATCTGTTTTTGGTGAATTTAATATTTACTACACTATAGGTATTAATAATATCTCTTATCATGCTTAGTTTTTAGGAAATCACTGTTTGGTGAAAATTGCAGAGACGATGTGTTACAGCACTTGCGGTAATGGATTCCATTACCATGCCAAAAACTAATTACTAGTAGCTCGACCATGAGTGTTTTCGACATTTCTCGTTAGCGACTATGTAGAATAATTTGTATGATAACTGTTAGTTCCCTAAGTAACCGCTAGACGCGTTCGGGTGTTTGTCATACAAATATGTAGTCGTTACTCGCCACCGTGAAATGTCAAAAAAAATCATGGACGAGCTACTGTAATTATGTACTTCTGTTTTGTCAATTTTCAACTCTCTTAAATCAGTAATGGTTCCGTTTCCTCCATGTGGTTATATCCTAGGGTTATATTAATAGGAGTATGTGTGATGTTTATAGTTCAAACTCAAGAGACGGTTTCCCATGTACGCTGCCGCTAATGAAAATTGCAATCCATAACACACCAAAACATGAAATAAATTAGCCCTAGAGATGCGATATGTAGGGTTATATTACCCAAATGTCCATTTAGACATTCTCTATCCAGCAAAGTCGACCTTCAACCCCTTGCTATAGAGGCTATAGTCGAGTCTAACCGGACACCCCAAGGGTTCGTGATCAGTAGGCAATAAGCACACGGTGCCCGGAGCAATTTTAAAACGCCAGATGAGACGCTGTCTGCATACGAGTAGTAGGTTGCCACTGAATTGGCATTATTTTATTGTGCCTGCGACTTCTTCCGTATAAATATCGGAAAACCACAACTTGTCGCTTAAAGAATAATCATCATCATCAGCCACAGGACGTCCACTGCTGGACATATACCTCCCCCAAAGATTTCCAGATCGACCTGTTGGAAGCGGCCTGCATCTAGCGACTTCCCACGATCTTTATCAGGTGAGGTTGAAAACCGATTCTCCGACCAGGCTATCCTCATTGGTGAGAAGTATTATACTGCGAAAAGGTTCCGGTGCTGATACAGAAAGGCAGACACTCAAAGGAGACCGCTACTGTACTGTCGGGAGATATTGCTATTTTTGACATTTTAGTGTTCAATTTCAAAGTTGGTTTTCGTTAAATTTATTATCTTTAAAGACGAATTTCATTGAAAATTGCACTTTCCCAGTAAGTATAAAACGGTCATCCCTAGCCACTGGTTGTTATAGAGGTACACATCTCGATCAGTATTCATCTGAGTATTCATGTTCACAGTCGGCGCGGGCCTCACAACGCCGTATTGTTGCTCTGAAGTCTGCAGTCTGCACTTTGTACCGCGCCACTATCGCACTTTGCATCAAATGGAAGACATCTCTCAGCCTTTGGCGCTTGTATTGAACAAAGTTTAGCTAATGGACTTGCCGTTAGGCTGGAATAGGCCGCTATTACGTAATATAATAAACGTTTATTTTATCAATTATTCCTTTTGCTTTTGCTGCGGATGAATACCAATATATCCCAGCCCAGGGGAAGGAGATGGTTATGTCGGACTCGTCAATCTTCCGCCAACAGTAGCAATTAAAAATATCCGGAGTTCTGAGTAGACTCTGCATTGCTCCCGGAGTTGACCCTATGAGTTGCCTTTCAGCTCGTCTCCTTGGAAGACAGAAGCTTTCAGGCTTTATAGGTTGCACTGTCTGTCTGTTTTAGATTTCCGTTTTCCTTGTACCCAAATAATATTATTATGTCATTTTTATTTTGAGAAAACTTTCATTTGGTATGTCTGCAGTGCGTGATGTTATGCTTGCCGATTTATTCAGTCAGCGGTCGGTTTGCACTTAGTAGCGATAGCTCAGCAGCCCGACCAGGAACATTTCTGACAATCGTAAAAAAACTCGATGCGCGTCTATGAAATATTAACCAAATGTCATCAGTGCGCAGCAAGCTCGAATATATTTACGATTATCAGAAATTTTCTTGCTCGGGCCGTTGGATATCTTACGTTTACTATGTTGCAGAAGTGCGCGAAAATTTTTCCAGTCGGAGGCAATATAGTAAGAGTTTCCATCAATTTTTTAGCCACCAGCCGGACATAGCCGCATGTGATAATGCCTAGTAGGTATGTCAAAAGTCAAGTACAGCAGGTCAGTGACAGACAATTGACCTGAGATCATGGTCGCCGCGCCACCCCGAGCTGTGTAGCCCATCGGTCAAGGGTTGTGTTGTCAAATCTTGTTAGCGACGTACAATTAAAGGGTGGCTTGAAGGCTTCCCTCATGGCGAGTTAATTGGTGATTATTTTCAAGAGTTAATACTAAGCTGCGGGTGTCGGATTAAGCTACGAGTTAATGTAATAGACACCAGGACATTTGGGATTTTGAAAGTCGAAGTGTTCGAAAGAGAGTGGTTTTGATAACCCATTTTTTTGCTATTCGTCACAATAAGCACAAGATTATTAATTAAGAGCAATTGACACGAGAAAAAGATTAACACATAACATAAGCTCAAGCCTCTATTCCCGAAGGGGTAGGCAGAGGTGCACTAGCGAACTAGAACATCCCCATTTCGCCTAGCTTAGTTGCGTCCTAGATGCGATAGGGGGCGAGCCTATTGCCATATCGGGCACAAATTCCACACTCCGAACTGATTTAAATTACCAGAATTCAATATTTTTCATTTAGCTTTGATTTCGCAGTTCGCACTCATTCGCCAGGCCCAGTGTCGATGAGAGAGCATGCTTTAATATTTGATGCAAGCTCGCGCGGGTCACCAGGTTTACGAGGTTTTGTTGTCGCTTGTAAACCTCCGAAACTGGGTTACCGACATCTGACACGGGAAATATATTTAATGGAAGTATGTTTTATCAATCAACTTCAAAAAACCATTTTCAATCCGGTGGGTTTTTTATGTACACAGTCAATGATATTGCAGCTAAGTATTTTTTAAATTCGAGCAAATTACATTAATTACGTTACGATGAAAAAAAAATTAAGATCTAAAAATGCGGTCAGCGAAACAGACAGACGGATGGAGCTCCGGAACCCTAAAAACAATACTCTGTTGTAACACAACTTTTTTATGTTTGCTATGTAATATTTGTCGTGTTTTCAGAGCATAAAAATCTGGATAAATATGCTTGAAAAAATAAATATTACGATAACAGTGTGCTTAGGTGACTTAGTTATTATGAAATTGTAATATTATTTAATGTCCTTTAAGGTTTGCATGTAGTAGGTAAACAGTTTAACTGTCGCAGTAGATTTGTTTGTTTTGCATTTATAACCCTCGTTTACTTTCGTCGTAGTCGAATGAAACATGTTCTGGTGACGTTCGAACTAGGTGTGTAATATATTTTTAGGTAAAAGTTTCAATTTCCTAAAAAAAATATCGCTTCTCATAAACGATGTTTTCCTTTTCTCTATAGTTGTTGTTGCTGCAAGAGACGCTGCTAGGCTAATGTATGAAGAAAACGATTCTATAGTTTTTCCAAATTTTCAAAAGTTTCTAGTGATTGTTCTTCCAATGAGGCCACGTCAATGCCTTATAGTCTACTTTTACCTGCCCTTATCACCCTGGTCACCGTGAGACCGGCGTGAAATACTTTTTCAGACAAGCTCCACAAAATATTTGGCTTTAATTATTACGACCGGCTGCTGTCTGGCGTTAACCTTCTTTGATGGTTCCAACCCTGGGCACCGAAAAAAAAAACAAAAATTCGAGATTTGAACTAAGGACCTCCTAGTCCATATAAAATAGCCTTCGATGCCACTAGATGAATGAAGCGTCCTCATATAAAAACAATTGTCCGTGTCTTTTCCCCATCCTCCCCACTGCTCTCAGTCATCACATCTCAGCACCTGCTGCCTCAACAGTTGACAAAAATAAAATGGACGCCCTATAAGCATTAAATATTGACAAACATTTCACGATCACGTGGTGGGTACGTACCGGCTGTTTCGCGAGGGTAGTGCGGTCGTTCACCCCACGGGGGTTGTCGCGCCAGCCGCCATGTAATTGGACCTCGCTGGCTAGATTCGGTGTTCAGACTTAGGAAGGGAACTTTAATTTAAAACTGTAGATTGTGCTTTGTTTTAACATCAATGTTTTCAATATTTCAAAGAGAAAGTGGACATCAATTAATACCGAATAAAAAAAATAAACGACGTAGTTTAATAGATGCTTATTTTTTTTTGTCATTGAATAAATGATGTAAGTTTGGGAGGCAAAGAGATAAGACAGTGGTTTATATATTAAACCTAAGTAGGAAGGTACATAATAAAGTACCTCAATTTTTATAAGTGACCGTAAGCATTTAAACTTTACTGAACTTATGAGGCACAGTGTACCTTCACTTCCCTGCGCCGCGCTAGTACAAAAGTATTCGGGAAGTCTCATTAGTCCATCTGTCCCTAACAGAGTTTCCTCCTCTTCTGACTAATTGAGATATCGGAATGGTATAGTCTTGATACTAACACCCCGGGTCGGGCAAAGTGATATTGGATTTTTCCATATCAGCCCGGAGTCTGGAATTTGTGCCCGATATGGCGATAGGCTCGCCCCCTATCACATCTGGGACGGAACTAAGCTCGGCGAAATGTGGGTGTTCTAGTTCGTTACTGCGCCTCTGCCTACCCCTTCGAGGATACAGGCGTGAGCTTATGTTATGTTATGATACTAACACTGAATTCCGGAGTTGTCGACTCGTGCTGACGCGACAAGCTGATTTACACGAATCTCTCAATTGTCAAGATTGGTATGTTTCAGATAAACTTCACACTTTCCAAGGGAGAAACCAGTCAGAGGCTTTGGTGACTTCATTCCACATGATGCCCATTGAAAATTAAACGGTTTTAGTAAAAGGTATTTCAAGCGCAAGGCAGAGCCTAACTGTAGGTAATTTTGGCCTTCAACATGAAAGGCGGGCCCGCTTATTAAAATATCATGTACATATTTTAAGTGATTTTGAAAATGGAGAAGATTTCCAATTCTATCTGTATTTCCTATGTTTGTTACTATGTTACACTATAATATTACCTAATTGTCGTATAAGACTATCGGTATAAAATATTTTAATGTTCAAATGTCACAAATTATTTATTTCCAAATTAATACATTGATATTATCGACACAAAATGTATTAATTTCGACATATAAATCGGATCTTTTTAGGCAGAAGGTAATATTTTTTGACATTCGTAAAACCTTTTTCACAAAAACCTTGTGGACTGTGGTTGAGAAATAGCTGACTGGCGGCTGGCCTATTCAGAATTGAACCTATTGTTGGGTATCCTCATCGGTCAACGACTTCACAGATGACTGCCGAACTTCCTACTTTATGTATGACGTTCAATAAATTATATTTATTATGATTTATGAATGAAGAAAATGATTTTGTTCACTTGTTTTTCTTATTATTTATGTTTAAAACTTCCCTGAACTCCCAAAAATATTTCAAAATTCGCCAAATCGGTCCAGCCATTCTTGAGTTTTAGCGAGACAAACGAACATACATTAATTTTTATATCGATAAATAGGTATTGTGAATGCATGTTATTGGCGCCCAACGTGGTTTCATGAAATATCCAGTTCAAATAAACCATCAGCTGATGAACTTTATGGATCTGTAAATCATTCCCTAATAAAATATGTATGAATAGACTGAAAATTGATTACCTATTACATTAAAATTTCTCAAAAGGACCCCTAAAATACTTATAAAGGTTTTGTTGTAATACAAACCAGGCTATAAAACACTTGAGCCAGAGTTAAGATTATCCACACCCCGCAGTTTTCAAGGCCACCATGCCTTTGAACACAACATCGTTAGCCGGGGACACCCCCATCCCCGAATCATCCCGCGCCACTCATGCGTAAACCTCCCGACGGATTTATCTTCATGTTTCGTTAAATATCTCCTTTTAGGATATTTTAATGTGTAAAGGCTTTAAAAAAGGAATGTGTTTGAATAACAGGGACGCAACATTAACACAATTACAAATAAAGAAGAGAACAAACTGATTTATTCAGTGTTAAATATTTGTGGCTAACAATGACATCTGATTATTAAGATTTGCTACCATCACAGACATCAGCAATGCCAGAATATAAGCTAAGCCACTGCTTATCGTGGAGAGGAAAGCCAAAACAATAATGATATATATTTTTTTATTCCCTGTTGAATAATTGTTTTTAGTACTTTTTAACCTTATATTTATACACACATATAAGCTCACGCCTGTATCCTCGAAGAGGTAGGCAGAGGCGCCCTAGCGAACTAGAACACCAACATTTCGCCGAGCTTAGTTCCGTCCCAGATGTGATAGGGGGTGACTCTATAGCCATAATGTAAGGCTACGAATAGTCGATAGATAGATACCATTTAGCATTGGTTACCCTGTTGATTGTTTCTACATGCCAAATGGTCACGATAGGCGATCACGATAAACTGGACTGGAACCGTTGCCAGACAAAAGAAATCCTTGGAGTTGGAAATCAAATAATTTCGTCGAGAGTTGTGCTTCGCTAGTCCTTCTGACGCCAGCTCCAATTTTCTTGTTGTGGAGATTATCATGTAATTCTATCTGCATAAAAGTTTGCACACATACCCTGTATTTTAGAACTGAATATGCAAACTCACTTCTAAATGCATCGGTTGCGTAAATCCCTGAGCCTAAGAGCAAAAGGTAAAAAAAACACAGAATTAAGAATCTCGTCCTTTTTTGAACTCGATTAAAAATATTACCGTGCCTATGTTTTTTTTACGTAGGTAGGGTTTTCCCTCCTACCTACTATTCGAAAACAGCTGAAGGTAGGTATTTTATGAAAAAAAAAAATTAATGGTATTCTAGAGTCTTTGGAAATCTCATTTACTGTCCATATTTGATAACAAAGCTGCCGATTCATATTGTTTTCGACCGACTTCCACAAAAGGAGGAGGTCCTCAATTCGTCTGTATTTTTTTTATGTATGTTACTTGATATCTCCGCCAAATGTGGACCGATTTTCAAAATTCTTTTTGTGTTCGATAGAGCTTATGTCAAGGATTGTCCCATATAAATTTGGTCACGATCGGTAAATTGGAGGACGGTCAGTTATTTTTTTGTTAGACACTAGGCAGTAGACACTAGTACCACCCTGTTAGAACTGGGCTGCGGTGCAGTACATAAATCAGTTCTCGACGTGGTCCGTCGTCAACTATCTGTTTGTAGAAAACCTGGGTAATTGCGACAAAACCCTGTGTACAGACTACAGATAAAGGGTCGATTTTTCACTCACCGGTTTTCCAGCATTCCGTGTGGTACTTCAGCGCATTCCTCCTCGTGTTTAATGAATTAAACTACTACGTTCCACTAAGCCTTTTATTGATAATGTGAACAACACTGTGGTATCGGCTCTTTGTTTTCGGGACGACGGAGTGCGTTGAACCGGGAAACGGAGAGTAACGTAACACACAAACACTCCACACAATGTTGCACGACGCACTGGTTTTTCTTTTTTCTACTTGTGGGGTTGTCAGACTCAGAACTTTGGTTCAAAATGTACAGTTTCTTTCGATAGCATTAATTCAATACTATCTACTTTCTATCTACCTGCTCTTATCCCGCCTTAATGTGGGGTCAGCGGAACACACTTTTTCAAGCATATTGCAGAGGATTTGGCTTAGTTTTTACGACCGGCCGCCTGCCTGAGCCAGTCCTGGGCAAATTAAATTAGAAAATTTGGTTTGCCCGACCTGCAAATCGACCCCAGGACCTCCCGGTCTTCGACCTGCAACGTCAGTGCTGTAGTGACTACCGGGTACTGAACTGCAGATGCAACCGAAGCTACTAAAAATACATTATTATCATAATTATTACAAGCTTAATAATAATACCAACAACATCCAAGCCGCTGCTTTGTAAGATACTACCTACTTTTAGTTTAATACTAAATTACGTAGTTCATAATGTTTGCATTTTACTGGCAACACAACATTGGCCCGTTCGTGCGAGGGGTGCGTTCCGAATCCTTCGTTTTGGGCCTAACGCCGGTTATGTAAGGTGTAGTTATTTATGAGAGGCGCCATCGCCAGACCGCATTGGCATCGTTATATTATATCGTATTGCTTTAGCCTTGATTCTAATTGAATATTTAACATTGCTTCGGCATTGTAATTTGTAGCTATTCTGTGCTTAAAGATTGGTTTCTACGACTGCTAAGCTCACAGAGAAGACTAAACTGGGTACCTTTAGCTTAGTTAAAATGCAAAAAGATAGGCATCGTATCCAGCTTACTTTTTCGGTACTTATGTAATTATTTCATTAATAAATAATTTTGATAATATACCTTTTAGCTGGCATCACGTCACGCACAATGGTCTACCACTGTGAGACTGATTGCGAAAAATGGAGCCCACACAACAAACAAACAATATACCTGTAGCAAATAGTCAACTGGAAATAGTGTATGTATAGTTGCATTTACGTACTATCTACTTAGTAAAATAAATCTTAATGCGGATTAAGGGATAATCAAGCACCTCAGTAAATAAAGAGGGACGCGTGCGGGCGTGGCGCGGATTACAACTCTTGACATTATTGCACTACACGTTGATGTGATTTATAAAATAATCACAAGTTTGAAAACTTAATGGACTGACTTTAAAATGTATCCGATCGTAACCAAATTTATATGGGACTATCTTTTGAATAAGCTATAACGAACACAAAAATAATCAATTAAATCGGTCTATATTTGGCTAAAATATCGCGTAACATCAACAAAAAAGAAAAAAAATATAGAAGAATTGAGGATCTACTCTTTTTTTTAAGTACCTAGCTCGAAACGTTGGTTATAATCGGAAACAACATTCTGTTTTAATTCTATATATATCGGATATAAATATATCGGGTAGTAATAGTTTTTCCGACATAATCTAGAAATGATAAGAGCGAAAGATCAAGGTAATTCAGTTGAAGTATCATGGGCCGTGGTCGTCTTGGCTAATCTCTAATAAATCTTCCTTAGAATATTGATACACATACATAGCCCCGAGACGTCCATAATAATACAATGTAGAACGAAGGTTAGGGCCTTTAAAAGCATGGAGGAAGGGGGCGGGTTGAGCAACTGGCAGTCTGCTACCATGTTCAAACATGGTTAACTATTAGGCAACAGTTGTATAAAGTGACGGGTACAGGCAATCTTTGATATGTTAGGAAAAGAAGCCAACATTGCTAGACCAGCGGGTTTAGACAAGTGGCTTATGTGCTAGTCGAATAGAATAATAATGTAAGGGAATTACATAAGAGTACGCCACATACAGCGTACTCTTATGTCATTCCCATACATTTATTCTATAATAGTAATAGTCACTGGCGGTTCGGCCTCCGGTCGCCCATACGCTTATATAATATATATATATACGGGTCAGACCCGTGACAACGAAGACTGCAAAGCCTTCGAAACGTCGGGAATAATAATTAAAACCTAATCGTGATAGAATCCGTAAGAATAGTTTTATTTCAATTTATCAATGATTTTATTTTCATTGAGAGTCTCAGACAGAGTTAAACGTTTTCGTAATTCAACATATTAGTATAATGATTATATGCACAAGTATCGCAAACAGAGTTACCGCATTTGGGTTTCAGAACGTGATGCAATCAATATACGACCGGATTTCGGAAACAATGAAAGCGCGGGAAGCCAGCGAACGCCGCCATATTGGTGGGCGGTTGTCATGGTAACCAGACGGATCAACGACGGAGACGAAGGGCATGGATTTGCGGCAATGACTTTGGAACGGCTATAATATCTATGATTTACGGCCATTGCCATTGCATTGTGCCAACGACGATGCATAATAAGTAGTACCTACATTGTGCAATCGAAAATGGCGCCCTATCAGAGAGATTCAATATTACGTACTATACTATTTAATGTCATTGCTCCCTATTGTATTACAATTTGCAAATAATTCAAATAACTCGTTATATTTAATATTATTGGCTTACAATCTCCAAAGCAACTAACTACTGGCATTACTTTGTCGATTGCTCGCGCGACATATTATATACTTATTATCATTTATAAGTACCTACTATTTGTTAGAAATAATAAACCATTTTGTACAATGATTTTATTACATGCTCCTCATATTTGTACATACTTCTACTATCATTTATTATAATGTAGTTTGCACAGCTGAAAAATAATTTTATGTAGGTACATACTATATACATACCAAGACCAAGAGGACCTAGAAATCCTGGGTTCCATTCCCAGGTCGAGCAAAGCAAATTTTGTATTTTAATTTGGCCAGGACTGGATCCCTCAGAGGGGGTTGACGCCAGGCAGGCGAGCAGTCGTAAAAACTAAGTCAAATAATTTCGATAACATACTGGAAAAAGTGTGTTGCGCCGACCCCACATTTAGGTGGGATAAGAGCACATAGAAAGAAAGACATACTATACACATACATACCCATGGACCATGCATGTTCCATTCACTTGCACAATGCATATAGTAGGTATAAATTAATTCTATTCTACATTACATTTCTATGTGGCTTGATATTTACATAAATTATTGTATTATGCTATAATACATATTGGTACTTATTACAATGGCAATAATGTCATCTAGACACTCATTACTAAACTATAATACACTAACATAAGAGGTAGAGAATAGTCAATCATAGTATTTACGACCTGTGTAAGTATTTACAAACTGCAATTCATTACAACATGTTATCAACAACATAATATATCAAATAATATGATCCTGATATTTCAAAATGTTTTACACTAAAAACGAATCACATACATAATCTATCACAAATATCAGAAATCAGACAACTCTTCGTGTTGTGAATTCAAGCTTACTGATGAATACTCGTTGAGTTTTCCAAGTTTTGCATAGAAAAGTGTGTCTGCAATAATTTTTTGTGCTATTGCAGACTGATGTCCGTCCAAGCTCTTGAGCTGCACACCTATAGACTTGCCAACCACTAGCCAGTCATCTTCCTTCACTGTCACTAGTGTGTGAGGTTCTTCAACATCGTCTACTTGGGATTCTCGTTTCATTTTTCTCCGCTTCATACTGGGCATGAAGCCATCATCTTGAAAGAGGAAGTGTTCCATTGAAGTGTCTCCAAGGTTGATACTGTCGTCTGTGTATGAATGTAGCTCTGATGTTTGGCTGTGCTGCAAAAATAATAATGTTAAATGATTACCAATTACACTAATTAATAAGAAATAACCTTGGCAAAAAGTGGGTACACTAGTCACATCTCTGGATACATCCCTTCACTGGTAACTGGCATGAATGTTTATATTATGCTAATTTAATTATGCAGATATATTATTAAATTATGAACGAAAGTATTTAATTTGTTCAATACCGATTATCTCAATACCATATGTAATGTGATGCAAATTATACTGGTCAAATGCTTTGTAATGAAATAAGGATGAATGAACTTTAGTGTATTATGTTAGAGAGAATAACATTTTGAAAAATCCATAATTAAAAATATCATTGATACACTAAACCTAAGTTAATGGCATCAAAAAACATCTGCAATTTACAGAATTGGTATGAAAAAGTCTGTAATGGTAATAAAAATTCATAAAATCTCAGGAAATCATTTTGATTTGTTTCTCTATAGAATGATGTATATAATAATGTTTCACCTCATTGTCTTCATCGTCCGAGCTGTCTCTGTCAGGTTGTATGACTATGTGCTTGTTGAGGAAGCTCAGCGAGTCGAAGTACCACAACTCCGGGATGTACACGTCGTCGGGGCTAGTACAGATACGTTTTGATCTTAACACCTAAAACAAAGTGTTTATTGTTTTACTATCTTATTTGATTCTTATCCAACACACAATCATATTGTACAATTGGGTACTTTAGCTATTGTTTTGAGTTTGTAACTTTTAAGCTTATTTGGAAACAGTACTTTTATCCATTTTATCACCAGATTTCATTTACCTTCTTCAATTCCCGCCTGTAAGATGTCCTCATATTGTCAATTTTCTTTTTTAAAGATGCCATACTAGCGTTTTTATCATGTTCTCTATATTTTTGGAGAATGATATTGTACCCAATCTCTCGAGACTGCCTACTCGTGTACTTCGGATCACTTTTGTCCCATAAAAATGGCATATTCTTATATAGACTGATGACTTCCGTCCAAATATCCTTTTGTAGCGGAAACATTGTGATCATTAAATTGAAAAATATAATTAATTTAAACAATGTTCTGAACTTCTTACTTCAAAACATAACTCTGCTTATTTTTTTAATTCTGGGTCCATCGATTGTCGATGTTTTCGCCAACATCGAGGTAGGAAAAGACACCGTATAACGCCATCTGTGATTTTATCTAAAGACTAGACCGGATAATAGTTATAACTTTGCATCACTTTGCATTGCTTTGGATAAGTAATTATTAATTTGACAGTCCAGTTTTTTAACCGACTCCAAAACGAGGAGGTTAACAATTCGTCGGAATATATTTTTATGTATGTTCACCGATTACTCGAAGACCTATTCGAGAAATTATTTTTTTGTTATAAGGGTATACTTCCCAGGTGGTCCCATTGGCATCAAGTCAGGATCTAATGATCCTATAATGGGATACTAGAAAAATCAAGGGCAACCCTAAAATTTTATAGGGACCCAGAGTGTGTTTTATATATCTTCTACTCTAAGATTTTATAAAACTATTCAGGTATTTGCGTCTGGTACTCATCGTCTCATGTTGCTGAGCTGATCATGGAAAATATAACACCTTAACTGGCGTTAAAATTCTTTGACCTTAACTATTAGGAGTTGGTGGATAATTCTTTCAACATTACAGGCTACTTAAAACTAAAAATAGATAAATGATAATTTAAGTTTAACAAATACTGAAAATCGACTTCAAGTTTGTCAGTCAGTTTTTGAAGTCGGTTTTTTTTTGACACTTCACCTTAAGCCGCGTCTGCTGTACTAAAACTTTACTTAAAACACGGTATTTTTGTCTATGGTCCATTGTTCCATGAGCAAGAGATGTAGCGAAATACATTGTTTTGTAGGTGTTTTTAGTGTTTATTTTGAAAAAAAAACATGTGCAGGAGACGGGGCTTTATATTAACTTCACCAGTCAAATGAAATTGACAGTTAATTGACATTTGACAGCCTCCGTTATCCATAGTCCGTGCCTCCGTGGGCTCCGTGGCGCGGCGCAGCGAGCCACAGAGTATATACATATTTTGTATCTACTTTGTATATTATATACTATAATAATAATAATAATAATTTATTTATTCATTCGGATAACAACAATCCATTTAGGTTAGTAAAAAACAAAACTTATTCAAATCTATGTTAGTAAATAATATTTTTTTAATTTAGGTTATTTGTCTCATCAGTACAGCACAGTGGTGTTTCAGCATGGATGAGTAGAGATGATACTGCAAAGAGCATGTAAATACTGAAACGGCGAGCCATATCACCGAGCTTAGTTCCGTCCCAGATGTGATAGGGAACGACCCTATCGCCATATTGGGCACAAATTCCAGACTCCGGGCAGTTATGAAAATCCAATATCACTTTGCCCGACCCCGGGATCGATCCCGAGACCTCAGGATGATAGTCGTACCGAAATACAACCCCGCCACCGAGATCGTCATTATAAACACTTTGTAAACATGCTTAAATAGTTATAGAGGTAAATATTTCCCCACATTAAGATACTGTCTTGTGTGCGCCGCGCCGTTGTACAAAATATCATGAGACTTCCTGGTCTCACAACATCCAGCGTCGAAAAAAATATTTGTGGGTCACACAAACATTGTCTCAGTGCTTTGCAATCCCCGTATCGAGCCCGAACATCGAACCCGCAGTCTCTCTTTGACTCGAACTTCGCAGAAGTTCATGGGTCACACAGATATTTTAAAGCAGCCTTCTCGCCCTTCACGCCATGAAGGCTTCAAATTATAAAAAAAAAACAGTATTAAAACAAATCGTAATCATCTGATTACAAGATATTCTATAATTTCTGTGATAGGTCAGGGTCAATTTATAAATCCAATTTACAAATGATTGATTAATAAACGTTGTTGATTAATAAACGTTGTATTTGATGTGATGCATTGTGCAATCAACTATGAAACCGATTATGATACCTACATGGAACCATGGAGATTATTGTATTCTATGCAACTCAGTAGAGCACACCCTACCGATTTAAAAAAAACGCTATATTATCACTGTGGTGATGTGATTTGTTAAAGTAATACCAAAATAATGAAATACGAAACTATTTAACAATTCAGATAAAGGTGACGTAAAAAACCGTAAGTAGTTATCGACTCCGACACCAAGGGAATAGTAGCATACGTAAGTACCTAGATATTTCCTAAATACCTACAAATTATTATTGCATCTTCGATCATGCGAGATCGTAGGTCATTTACGATGTGTTTCTCATGAATGCATGGCGTATCCGTGTATGAGTATATTCCTGTATTGTCATTGAGGGGGGCGAATTCTTGAATATCCAGGACACGGACGTTACACCTGAGATCTTATTTATATCATTTATCACCATCATCAGTTCCCTGATGGTCACCCGATGTTTTGTATTGGTATTGGTTGTAAGCACCTATTTTCGCACTTAGTTCGTTAAAAAAATCGAACCATTGTGCGTGTCTTAAATGTCAGCTAGAAATCTAGCTAGCCTAGCCGGAGCTAGGCAGGGAAGAAGGAGAAGGAGGTCGGAACCAGAAATGCAGGATCCTCCCGGTTTGAGTGTCTCCACAGGCTTCTCGGAGCGACCTCGGAGTGTTGAGGATTTCAGCCCGTATGTTTTCCTTCACATTCCAAAATGACGTGGGAAGCTGTTTCATCGGCTGACAGACATCACTGATCACCTACATAGAGGACATCAGTCATACCTAGAACATATTATAGATGTTTGGGGGAATGACCAGTAATCGTATCGTGGACGGCCGGGGGGTTACCATCAGCTCATAAAGCAGTATTATTACTACGTTTTTTTGTACGGAAATCGGTACAAATAAGATTATAATAATATGGTTATAAGAGGTGATGGTAATTCCCCTGTCTAGTGATAATAGGCGTTTTGTTATACTTCCATCCGGGTGTGGCACCGTTTCCCGGGATTGTCTGTATGTACAACTGACCAAAGAGCATGTAAGCAACTGGCTAACCTGATGTTGAGTGATCACAACTGATGGCATTGATATAGACCTATTTTATCGATAGTTGCTGTTTTTTTATGTCTTGAATTTATTGTGGAGTATAGCATAGGTATACGATTGGGGTATAGTGCAATTTTTTGTTGCGTTTGGATAAAAAAATGTTCAAATTAATGTAGTGCCAAATTCAGGATTCTATTTTTGTCTAATGTATCCTGGTACTAGCCATCGAATTTCGATCCACAACGATGGACGGGTGAGTACTGAGTAGGCATATTAAATTATAGCTCGTCAAACTTATCTGTGCGTGATGTGGCGTTTCAACTGGCAGTCGTGTCCTGTCATATTCATTAATGTTGAATATAAAACTTTTAATATATGCATTAAAAGTACTCAAAACCAATAATTTGTCAACTATTTATTTTCCACGGATGACAAAACCGTGCTGTTTTCAATTTAGGCCGTTCAGGTAGAATATTGGACAAGCTATAATTTTGCATGACGTTTAGCTTTCGAGGTGAGGTAGTGATGTAAGTTTAGATAAATATTATCGAGGTAAGTTATGGTAATGACGACGTTGGAGCCACCTATATTTTTTTTTATGAAGACAAAGTTTGTCTTTGGTGCTACGCATGGCATACATGGCATAGAGGTAAAGTTCATATACGAAAATGCCTGATGTATGTTAAATTACAACATTTGTCGAGCATGTCACTGCCCCGAAGAGTATCGAAAAAGACAAGATGTAGAAATATTTAGACCTGGCACACGAGATTACTGACATGTGGGATGTGGAATCAACAATCATAATTCAATAGTTGTTACCACTAATGGGTTGATATCAAAGAGCCTCAACAAACAGCTTCAGAAGCTCTTAATCGGTCGTTGGGTTAAGAGCCAGATATAGAAGGCAGTGTTATTATGTATATTTAAAAATCTCAAAACTAATAAGTCTAAAATAAAGATATAATAATATGTTAACTATATTATAGCTTGTTGTCTCGGAATATTTTCTGTTAAAACTTGTTTTATTTTTAATCATTATTGTATGGAGGAATAACTATGAAAAAATGTACTTAGTATACTTACCTATGTTATATTATATTATAGGTCATCACTCATCCATAAGTAAAAAAAAAATAATAACTTACCCCATTCACCGACACCATCCACTACGGCAACCACATCACTATCCGACATCTCGTTTGTTCAGAATTTTACAAAACAGAATTATTACTCAGAAAACAAATGACTTTTTGGGAATTTGGTTCGATTGTTTACGTTAAAATACGTGTTATCGTGACGCCAGCAGTCCGCGAGGTGAGATTATCGAAAAGACAAATAACAACAGACAGACAGCTGAGTACGTTGGACGACAGCGCACTGCCAACATTAAGGAAAACAAAAGTGATTATTCGCGTAAAAAATGTTTTTGACGATTGAGATAATAATTTAATTCCCATGCAACTATTGTACAAGTTAGTGCGTTTGTTGGAGCGGCGTGAGACTCCGGCACGATGACTCGCCCAGGACCGCCCAATGAGAACCTGCCCACGGTGAGCACCTTACGTTTGGGTATTTCATTCCACTGTTTTTAATTAAAACATGATTTCATCGTCATAACGTAACGTCATAGTAAAGGAAAAAACTATCGTTTAAATTCTGTTACAACTATTATTTCTAGACTTAATATTTGACATAAAGTATGTATGTGCCTTAATAATAATTTTCTGAGAAATACAAGTGTAAACAAAAGAAATCCTCTGGTAAAATACTGGCCAAATAGTGTTTCTTATTTGGATAATTATTGAGAAGTTATTTTAATATTAAAAGTATAGTTTAACCACTTTACATTAACTTTGTTAACTCCAAAAAAATATTAAAATACAACAAGACTATTTTTTTATCATGGGTAATTTTAAAAGTTGCTTTCTGTGTACACGTATATTTTTTTGTTTTATATTTTTTATTATTGTTGACATCATCATATGAGCTGTAAAAATAACATAATAATTAATCTTATATCTATATAATCATACATCTGTATTAATGCATCATTCACAGGACAAACATCACAAGGATTTGTATATATTCAATATGTTCAATTGATATTGTTTCACTGTTTGTTGACTGCCTCGGTGGCGTGGTGGTATTTCAGTACGATTACGATTTCCATATGATTACCATCCTGAAGTCGCGGTTTCGATCCCCAGGTCACGCAAAGTGATCTTGGATTTTTCAATATCAGCCTGGAATCTGAAATTTGTGCCTGATACCTGCTCTGTGGGAATACCGGCGTGAGCTTATATAATACTGCTATGGCAAGATTACACTGCCCCCTTATACTGTTATTTCCATTGCAAAAGCGCAGAGGTTCCCAAACTTGTTTTGTCTACTGCCCACTTTGAAAATAATTTATTATTTAGCGTCCCCCATTTTTTTATAACTTAAAAACTAAAAACTTAAAAACTACTATAACTTCAAATTAAATAAATTATTGTGAGTGGTATCAGCAGAGATCCCCTTATTTTCTGGGTCCCTTACCGCCCACCGTTAGGCATGCAGCGCTCATAAGGGTGCGTTATCGCCCACTTTGGGAAAGACTGCACTAGAGTGTAAGCAGTATAAATAGCCATTATAACTATACAGATATGTATTGGATACACTATACACTAGTTGTATAAAAAAAGGGACAACTTTAGGAGTTGCTATGGCATATTCTTCACCATGTATGTTAGTTATTTAGTCAGGTAAGTGTAGGTGTTATGTACATTAATATAATAATTAGGTATTATCATTATGAGTTTGCCTTATGCAACTCAGGCAGTCCTTCACGTTTTGATTATAGCCCCTATGATGTTTTAAACTTCTTGTACAGTGTGCCAGTTGTTTGCATAGAAAATTGGTTGCTATTTTGTTTTTAGTACAGTCTTGTCCTGTCCGTAACAGGACAATGAATTTACAAAATAACATTATCACATAAGGACAATGGCCCAATTAAATGGCGAACAATAACAGACTATCACTTATTATGTAGGTGTTATGGTACTGCATAATAATTAATGTGTCATTGTGACTACTGCATGAGCCGCTTGTTTGTTGGGGTCCACACACAAGGACAGTACCATATGCTAGATTATTTGAAACTGCTTAGCAAAGTTATGTGTGAGAGAGTTAAGTCAAATTTTAAGAGTAAGTTGATTCCGTTTGTGAATGTTTTGTTTTGTCATAATTTTTAACTTTACTTTAACAATAGTGATAATGTTAATTTTCTCAATCAATTTTGTGTAAATATTAAAACTATGGCCTTAGATTTTGGGTTGCTATGGCAATTAGTTGTTGTGAATGTTGGTCAGTATGGTGTAATAAAGCCGCTTGTGTCCAAACCTTGACTATCCTTGATTTTGTACACATTTTTATATGTAGTAGCAAATTAAAAAAAAAAGAAACCCTTCTGTAAAATCTGCATCGAAATTGGTTGAAAAATGAGACAGTAATTCATATTTTAAATTCTGCAATGAGCAAGAGTGGGGACGTAGTGGGGATGTCTTGCTATCCCTTTCTAACGCACGTACCTTTATGGCCCTTACGTGATTTTACTTATACTTCTCTTTTCCCCAGTTTGAAGGTTACACCAAGCTTCAAGTGCTTATAACTTTTTGATTTTTGAGAATATTTCAATAATTCTTTCAATGCTTTATTTTAGATGACGTAAATTCCATATAAAATTAACTTAAAAATTAGTCAAGTACCCAATTAAAATGAATTCATTTATATTATGAATAATTATGTTCTAATATATCATCTCAGTTTTAGTCTTTTACGCCCGAATGGAAGAACGCCACTCAACTTTAACAGCTTCTTACTTTGATATTCGCCATAAAATTTTAAGGACATAAGGCGACCTTAAGTGTATGAACATTCGGCGGTTAGTTTAATAATTTAGTAACTCTCCACTTAACTCTTCCTGTTGCCAGTAGTGAAAAGTTTGGCTTTATAATTCATGTAACATTTAAGATGTTATTTTCGTTTCAGATTTGATGCTATATTTGTGATAACTACAATGTCAATATTCAAAGACAGTGACAGTGTATGTGGTTTTGTTTTATGCTTGTTTTAGTTATTATTTAGTTTTTGTTGCTTGGTTTCAATAGGGATTAAAAAATAAAATATAATAGGTTCCTTTTAAGCATATTTAAAACCTTCAAGAGGAGTGAATGTTTACCATTATATTTAATAATCACAAGTTTAAAAACTTAACGGATCGACTTAAAAATGTATTCGATCGTAACCAAATTTATATGGGACCCCCTGTGGATTAAGCTCTATCAAACACGACCATTTTTTTAAGTCGGTCGATAAACCCCTCACATTTCCATGTACATCCCATTTCAATATGAGCAAATGGCAACACACCTAACTGTGTTGAAGTCAGGATTTGGCATTGTTTTGTTTGACCCCTAAAGAAACTTTAACTAATAAAATAATATTAAAGCAGTCAATAAAAGTTATTTATTATACGCTTGTTGGTAACTCTGCAGGTGAAGTTGGTGGTGGTGGGCGACGGCGGCGTTGGCAAGAGCGCGATCACCATCCAGTTCTTCCAGAAGCTGTTCGTGACTGACTATGATCCCACCATAGAAGATTCCTACATACAGCACACTGAGGTCGACGGACAATGGTGCATACTAGATGGTGAGACTTCTTTGATTTTATCTATGTATAGTTCACCACATACACACACGCACGCGCAGATGCACGCACGCGCACACGCACACGCACACGTACACGCACACGCACACGTACACGCACACGCACACGCACACGCACACGCGCACGCGCACGCGCACGCACACGCACACGCACACGCACACGCACAAGCACAAGCACACGCACACGCACACGCACACGCACACGCACACGCACACGCACACGCACACGCACACGCACACGCACACGCACACGCACACGCACACGCACACGCACACGCACACGCACACGCACAAGCACAAGCACACGCACACGCACACGCACACGCACACGCACACGCACGAATAATTTCGATATGACTTAACGCTAATGAGTAATGTGATTTAAGAAGAGAGAGAAAAAAGGTTCCAGACTTGTTCCAGATATTCTTAGCTGTGTGGTATATGAGTGTGAAACTAATGGATGATAATTAATGAATGTTGTCGTCAGTACTGGACACGGCGGGACAGGAGGAGTTCAGCGCGATGCGCGAGCAGTACATGCGCAAGGGGGACGGGTTCCTGCTCGTCTACTCCGTCACCGACAAGCAGAGCTACGAGAACATCAGGCACTTCCACACGCAGATACTCAGGGTCAAGGACAGGTGGGTTATCGACTAATCGTCGCGCAAACACTGACGCAAACAAGTGTAACAATGAAGTGCACGTCGGTTCCAGGGAGACATACCCGATGTTAGTGGCAGCCAACAAGGTGGACCTCGTGCACGTGCGCGCCGTCAGCGAGGAGTGCGGCCGCGAGCTCGCGCGGCAGCTCGGCGCGCCCTACATCGAGACCAGCGCCAAGGAGCCGCCGCTCAACATCGACGCCGCCTTCCACGAGGTCACTGCGCGCTGGTCACTAGTACAACAACACGACAACACAGCAACACAACAACACAACAACACAACAACACAACAACACAACAACACAACAACACAACAACACAACAACACAACAACACAACAACACAACAACACAACAACACAACAACACAACAACACAACAACACAACAACACAACAACACAACAACACAACAACACAACAACACAACAACACAACAACACAACAACACAACAACACAACAACACAACAACACAACAACACAACAACACAACAACACAACAACACAACAACACAACAACACAACAACACAACAACACAACAACACAACAACACAACAACACAACAACACAACAACACAACAACACAACAACACAACAACACTGTCCCCTCCGTATATGGGGGGCTTTGTAAAACCAAATCCACAGTTTCGGACGTTTTGCTATTCTATGTGGCACACGTGTCGGATATCGGTGCTATAAGCTTCGTTTCAGAGAATGTTATGCTGTAAACCATTTGACAGCCCACTCTCCGGTGTTTGACATTTATTTGATCCACGTGCATCTATATCAGTCTGTGTGGTAGAATATCGATCCGATATCGTTCAGCCGATAAAGTTTTATAGAATAGACACCCTGCTCCCTAACTGCTTCTTAACTGCTCTATGTTGACTCCATGTTCGATCCACATCCACTCCTTATCAGCTCAATGTCTGCTTGATGTCCAGTCCATATCCACATCACATCTGCTACCTACCAGCTCCATGTCAACTGCATGTATGCTCCATCTCTATTCATGCCTCACAACTTATCAAATACAAAGACATGAATGTACTATAGGTGCTATGTATGATTGAATGGTAGAGCCACGCTGTAGACAAACATAGGAGGAATGGGTCAGCTCGACCGGTTGGATACCACTGTCTCACAGAAAATCGACGTAAAGTGGCAGCTTGCTGTCGCGTTTCGTTCGGTGAGTGAGATTTCCGGTGGCCCATTTATCCCCTCCCTTTCCCTCCCCCTTCCATTCCCACTTTTTAAGGTTGGCAATACAACCATGAGTCTTTTTGTATCTTGGATGTCTATGGGGGGTGGAGATCACTTACCATCAGGTGACTCATCTGCTTGTCTGCCAATCGCTGCTATAAAAAAAATATTTCCCACAGTTGGTCCGCATCATCCGCAACCATCCCCAACAAGAAGAGAAGCAACGCCGTCGGAGGAAGATCGGCAAGTGTTGTCTGCTCTGAGTACACACGTGACCCGTCTGCCGAGGGGCAACGACCCCCGAATATCGACCACATGCCCACCACACTAGTGTGGGTGTTGAACAGCTGTGCCGATCTCTCAGTGGATGTCTCGTGAGATGACCAGCACTCGCGTGTGAGAACGGTGAGTTATATCATTTGTACTAGATTAAAGATCACATAAAAATGTCTCAACATGACTGTACATTTCCAAATAACAACAGCATTGAGAGTCTAATACTAATCAGTGAAATAATGTAGCGTCGAGTTTTAAATATCCACATTTTAACAGATATCATATTCAGGCTACGTTTTATCAGGAGAGTTTGATGTTATGACAATTAAATGTATGAGATATAAACAAATACGGACGAATTTATTACGTCTCTCTTTTGAAGTTGTTCCAAAATTAGAGCAAACTTGTTAAATGTGTATTTTTTCATTGTTTTTGTTTTTCATGTGAGTCTCAATCTAGTACAAAGTAGTATAATTGTAAGGAAGGAGCTTTGAAGTAAGCCAATACGTCTTTAAATAAACCCCAATAGGCTTAAGCCGTTGTCTAATATTATTGAAGGCATTGTCAAATAGAATGCGGAGCGAGGTGTTTTTATTTTTATGTGTCATTTCACTATTGGGAAGTGTATTGTAAAGCAAAATATTTATCACAACTCACTTCGTCACGCCATCGCTTCGCAGTCTGTTTGACAATGACATTAATGTGATGAAATTGTCTGCAGTACGGAGTATTAGACTATGGAAATTGCGGTATTAAATCTATTTATTTATTCCATTTGTAACTATGTTAAAGGAAGCCAAATGTTATAAACCAAATGAAAATGATTATTAGAGTATAATGTAAGTGTAAGTTAACAGTTGCAGTTACGACCGGTTCCAATAAACAATCTCAGTTCAAATGTGCAGATAGATTACAAAAATTAGCCAATAAGAACACAGTTTGAACACGACTCCGTCAAATGACATAATCGCGATCTATCTGCACTCTATACTGAGATAGTTTATTGAAACCTGCCGTTAGTGTACACTGCGCGTAACGACTAGTTTCAACAAACGCTCTCTACTTCGACACGATTGGCTCCTAAAAGATATTCTAATAACCTATTTATT
This sequence comes from Clanis bilineata, assembly GCA_036417725.1. NCBI lineage: Eukaryota > Metazoa > Arthropoda > Insecta > Lepidoptera > Sphingidae > Clanis > Clanis bilineata. The sequence continues at coordinate 16,948,759 of CM071144.1, forward strand.
AATTAAAACAGACATAGACAAAATTAGACAGCCTCCGTGGCGCAGCGGGCGAGTAGCCGGTTGTGAAGCGAGAGGCCGCGGGTTCGATTCCCGCATTGAGACAAATGTTTGTGTGGCCCACAGATATTTGTTTCGTCTGGGTGTTGTGAGATCGAAAGTCTTTCATAGTTTCTGATACCCACGATACAGGTTATACCTAGTGTGGGGTCAGGACTAAGTGTGTGATTAGTGGATGTATTTATTTAAACCTTTTTACGGTATTAAAATGGTTTAATTATTACATTTAGCCAAGCCACATGGAAAAAAATAATATGAGTATTAAAATACAGTTTCAGGTTTAAATAAATGTGTCAGGAAATAGGTTTTCCACGGATTTAGAGCGTTTATTGAAACTAGCCACAACGGTGCCCCCACACTAGTATGATGGTACACATCGTTTGTTTCATTTACTGCACACACTGAGACTGACGGTCGGGCAAGTAGGCCACTTATAGAGGTGAGCATTTAAACGAAAGCAGTGCTTTTTAAAATAAGCACGATCAATATGATAAGCAATTTACGTTGTATGCTTATTTGAAATGAAAACTGATTAATTTCAAACATTGAAAAATAGTAGAAAACATTCGTACAATTACAAGAAAACATTCATTTAGTTATGTATTTAACCCAAAAAAAGGTCACGCGAGTAGGTTTGAGCTTTGCATACACCGTGGGGGAGCGTGACCCTAAAAAAAATCGCCAGGCAAGTTAGTGGGAGCAAGGTAGTGGGTTTGAGCTTTTGCATTTACCGAAGGGAAGCGTAGGCCTTAAAGAAAAAAAAGATCGTCAGACTATACATTACTCAAACGAATGTGTTCATGAAGTGAATAAGCAATAAAAGAAGAAGAAGCAAATAAGCACAATGTTTCAACTTGTTATCCATTTTAACTAAATAAGCCCACCTCTAGCCACTTGATGATAAGTGATGTTCACCGCCCATGGACACGCATCACGTACCAAAATAAAGCTCGGTGATCATTACAACTTGATGTCGTGTTTTATACAATAACTGGTATTGTGTAGAGACTGGAGACTGGGGACTGGGGGCACCGTAAACTCACAGAGACTATAAAATATTACTTTTTTTGTTTATCACAAAATGTATATCGAACCAAATTATACGCATTTATGTTATTTTAATAATCGTAAGGGAAATGTTTAAAGCTTTATTTATATCGTCTATAATACTCACTATACATTATTTATTCTTTATATAGTTACATGTAAGAATCTACTGTTACTTTAGAAATTATGTTGCGTCTTGTCCGCGGTTCGACTCGCGTAAAATATGTCAGGCCTTTAGCGAAAAAGTGACATAACCCACGTTTACATACATCTGTTTTTTTTTTCAGCAGATCAATGTGATATCGCGACTGATCGGTCCCGCGCAGAACTATATTTTTTCCCATATCTCTGCGTAGCGGTTTTGCAAATATTTGAATGTTACAATCCTAAATCTGTCATAAGACAGCCTATTGGGAAAATGTGGGTTAGACCACTTTTGCGCTGACGGCCTCACGTATCAGCGGCGTTCCCATTGAAAGTCACCGTGAGGCGCTCCGTAGACGGCGCTCGAGTTTTGGCAACAGGCAACTTGTTTTTTTGTTGCTACAACTGGCAACTGTAAACGAAATAGTTTGTAAAGTTGGCTGTTGCGGTAATTGGGTACTTGACTATGTTCGATTTTATACGCCTATGTAATAGCAAATAAAACAAGAAAGAAACCCTTCTGTAAAAACGACATCGAAATGGGTTGAAAAATGAGCCAGTAATTCATATTTTTAATTCTGGAGTGGGGGCATATTGGAGATATGTCGTTATCCCTTTTCAACGCACGTACCGTTATGGCGTGATGGGATTATACTGATACTTCTCTTTCCCGCAATTTGAAGGTTACACCAAACTTCAAAGGGTTATGACTTTATTTTTGAGAATATATCAATATTTCTTTATGTTCTATCTTTTAGACAACGTAAATTTCATGAAAAATTAATTTTAAAAAATCAGTCACGTACCCAATTAAAGTAACTCGTGTGCACAAAAACGTTTTTTTAAATACTGATTTTCGCACAAATGTATATTAAAATAAATTGTGCACAAATATATGAGGTGAAATTGTTTATTATTCAACAACACAATCGCCTTAACTATAGAGTATTTGGAAAAGCTTTAAAATAATAATGTATAATGTTATTTATTTAAATATTATTTGCCAATCACCTCTGAGATGTCTTTATGTGAATGTACCAGTGTCTTCTTGTTTATTACTTCCGATACAAGATATAAATAGTAAATACCTATAATTATAATTATTGATGATAAAATAGAGACAGAACGGTTCTGGGTTCGATCCCCAGGTCGTTCTGGTGTTTTTCTAACACTTCGGGAGTGGATCTCCCGAGGGTGGTTGACGACAGGCATCCAGTCGCTGAATTAAGCCCAACTGAATTATATTCTTTGTATTCCTAAAATAATTTGTCTTATAAACGTCATCATAATACTATATTATAAACTTGCGTTCAGATTCATATATCATAAAATATATTGTTGGTAATTTCTTTAATATTCAACTTATAGCTTTGTTTTAAAATATATAATTTTTGTACCTGTCCTAACCCACCTTAATGTGGGGTCGGCGCAACACACTTTTTCAAGCATGTTGTGGAAAAGATTTGACTTAGTTTTTACGACCGGCTGCTCGCCTGACGTCAACCACCATCTGGAGGATAAAATATATAAATAATAATATTTTTTATTATCAGTTTGATTTTTCAATATTTAGAAGTAAATAACTCTGTGGCCAAAAAACTCGATGTATTATTTATAGCTTAACATCGTCACAAGTTAGGTGTAACATGTAGACTAAACTGTGTATTAATATTAAATAAATAAAAAGGAATTGAATATGTAACGTTAATAAGTGTTCCAGTTAGTAATTGTTAGTGAGATAAGATGCCACGCGGCCGCCCGCGACACTATCGTACAGTCACTAACAAAATGTCATATCTCTAATTACGAATACATATATTTTTTGTTATGACTATTTTTAGTGGATGTGCGAAATGGTCCCATCCCGACGTCGCTCAGTGTAAAGTTGTATTCGATAATATTTATTTATATTGTACTCGAAAATGCGAATTCGGACAAACCAAATATATTGCTATACATTTTAATGAGGATTGTAGTAAGTACAATTATTTCGTTGATGAAATTCTTTACTTACTTGTTGCTATTAATAATATTCTGAATTATGAATTTTGTTTATAACAGAGAGTAGTATTAAATTTTTCTCAATTTAATATTTTTTTATAAGCGCCATCTATAGAGTTACATTCCAAAACGAATACTTCGTAGTCCGTACAATCTCAACAGAGAATGGTTCCTCTAATTATTAGTATAATTTGCTTGAGTTTTTAAAATATTATATCCGTTTTATAACGTTCCGTTGTAAACAGAATTTTAATTCTGTTCTTATTACAATTCCTATTAAGATGGAAATGTATTATTAAAGTGGTATTAGACATAAATCGAGATAATACATGATGCAAGTCGTACTCGAAACAATGTGTGAGGCCGTCGTAACAATGACGACTAGCGAGCTCGTAGCAAGCTTGTAGCGAGCCTCCGCTCGGTACTCGTCCTCGAAAGTAGTTTGTATACATGCAAGCAACGCCGCGGGATGTCGCCTAGGCTGCGACAATCGACATAGTAAGAACAATGTGTTGTTGTTATATGTTTTGTATGTTGTAAATTAATACAATAAATGTAGAAACTACAATGTGTTTTATTTATTAAAATCACTTTATTTGAGTAGTCTCCGGAAATGTTACTTATAATACGAAAAGTAGTAATGTTTGTTAAATGTTCATTAGTTTCTTTTACTATTCAGGAAAACAAATAATTGCGTATTAAAATATTACACAGTAGTCAGTAGGTATGTTTACAAAGAATATATAAATATACAAACCACAACATTTTCCACAGATTAAATAAACTAATAGTTATATTATAATATGTGGCCAGAACATGTTCACGTACTTTTAATGTTATTTGAAGAGAAAAATAAAAATGGAATGATAACAATGGAAAAAAAATGCAATGATACCAAGAAGAAAAGCAGTTGGTAGAAAGGTTTAAATAGATTAATTATTAATAACTAGCTGTTTAGCTGTCGCGTGGAAATTTATTGACATTCTAGACTATTAATCTATCTCTGTGCCAAACATCGGGTAACGAACATACATGCAAACTCGCATTAGGTACATATAAATGGCGTGTGTTTTGAACGCGTCCCAGCCTTGTTCTCCGTGTAGGTATATTTTCTTCAGAATTGAGTACATACTCATTACTGCTTTGTATTTGTATGGAACGACGGCAGTGTCGTTTGTCGTGGTGTAGCTTTTGTTCTTTGAGCTGTGTGGAGCAAAGGGTTTCTTACAGTACGGTGACCACGAAAGTAACTATTAGAAATAAATGTGTTTATCGTTGGTTTCTTAAGTTTACGCGAATATTATACATTGAAATAAATCTGTTTTTACGGATTCTATCACGATAAACCTAATCGTGATGTTTATCGTTATCAATAATACCGAGGGTAGAGCAAAGCTGCTGTCTACTATGGAAGGCGGGGGGGGGGGAGGTGTATCCGAGAATCTCATTCGCAATACGCTGCGCAACAGCCAACTCACTTCATGTCGCTTTTCTATGGGATAATGATATAGTCGCGTCGACTCGACAAAATTATCTAGAACCACAAGTCACAACCGCGTAAAAATACCATTCTTCCAGTCTGGCCTTATTCTGGTCTAGTGCCAGGTTCCGCCTTCCTACTTGAACACTGCAATTTCGTGCATTCATGAGAATTCATGAGGATCCTCCACAATGATCCGCTTAAAAATTCCGCCATTTAAAAATTTATTGCAGATACAAAGACAACGAGCGCGCCTCTAGTGGCGAAGTTTTCGTATTTTCAGTGTCAAAGTATATTCAAGTGGAAGCCGAAACCGTATTACATCTCTATTTATATTACTGTAGGATCGTTAATGTATCCATGAATGTTTTGCTGTTAGGGTATTCGGAATTTCAGTCAGACAGTGGTTCGGCGAAATTGGAGTGTAGCATATTGTCCGGTAGATGGAGCCACGAGGCATAAAAGCCACATTTCGGATGGATTTTGGTACGACAATAGACATAGGTACCTACGCCATTATCCATTATATGATATAGTTACGTTGTATTACGTGTTCTTCGTAACGTAGTTATTGTTATCTGCCCGCCTATCTGAGGGCCACTGCGACAAATCTCTATTTATCCTAAATCTTTTTTTAAAGATTGGAGTCAGCTGTAGGATACATTGAGATAAGGTGTAATTATACATTAGTAATAGCGCCGTTAGATGCCCTAGTCGAGTTTAGTAATCTAAGATTTACCATTAATGTACTCTTTGGAGTTACATTTCCACTTTTATAAACTAGTGCAAGCTAGTCATGATGGGCCTTACAAAAACATTTTAGCTGAGCAAAAAGGTCAAGAATAGTCTATTTTCAAACAATGTGACACAAGGAAAAAGTTACAGACCATTCTTAGCTTAGAATTCTTAGCTATTTGCTCAGCTAAAATGTTTTTTTTTAATGTAAGGCCCGATGTCAGTTTCTAAGGCATTATTATAACAAGTAATTAAACTAGAGTGGAAGTTATCTACCACTTATCTTATACCTCTAGAGGTTATCCTCTCGGCCATTACCTAAGTCTGCCTTTATACATGTGATGTAGGTACATATTATAAATAAAATATTAGGGTTTGTCTACTCATAAATTCTCCTGTTTATATAAAGATTGTTTGAAATTCTACACTGGAATCGTATACGCATACCAGCCAGACCAATCTAAAAGCTAATAAAATCCGAAAAAAATCCTGACACATGGCGAACAGTAGAAATTGGCTGTTTTATTGCATTGAACAGCTGGACGCGTCGCGTCGCGCCGGTAAGTACCGAAGAACACAGAGATAATAATAAAAGAGATGGAAAGTGTAATTATTGCTGTATTCATTGCTGTTTCTTCTTTTTCACCTCCTCTCGCCTTCACATCTTTCCAAGCATGTTGCAACAAGGTATCGACAGCCCATGCACTCTACTAGTCATTATGGACTAGACCAAGAAGGCAAATTATTTCTTCTTTTTGTCTGGCGTTATTCCACCCTAGTGCCAGGGTCCGCCTTTCTATTTAAACGCTTCCACTTCGCCCGGTCTTGAGCATCCTCCACAGTAAGACTATTGGCTCTCAATACGTCCAGTTTTTTGGGCCGTTCACGGGTACGTCCCTGGTACGATCTGGGTCAACACCTACAACCGGCGTACTCCTGTAGTATATTTTCTATTTTTTCTTTACCTTTACTGAAATGACAAATATCGCATTTTCTTGGTTTTATATTTATCTCGTTTACAAACGAGGCCGTATGTTATCTATCTATGGGGCGTCATCTTTGGAAAACAATAAACTAGCTGTAAAAGTGTTATTGCTCGTGTGGAATTTACACGGAGTCCCACGACTCTGCTACGTGGACAGCCTGTAACTACTCGTACCTTAGATGTATGATGCAGATACACATTTTTTATAGGAAATTAAATTGATTATTTTTTAAAAATCTACCACTGCATTGAAATATTAATGACTAGCTTATATTTGTCTATTTTAGTGGTTTACGATGGCAAACAAGTTGGCGGCGCATCTGATAGTCATTGCTATATGTATCAGCTAACCATTGCCCATGTCTATTGTGGAAAGTAAAGAAATGGGAATAGAAAAGGGATGTATTTGGTTAATTCGCTATATGAAACGCACTATTTATTGGCGGATTCATTTTCGTTCTTGGTAGGATTGCTCCTTAGAGCAAGGGGCCAATACACAGACAAAAGCACAAAATTTATACCATCGCCATCAATTTACATTAGGTATAGTCAGGATATTTTATAGTAAGAAAGTTAACGTAACATTTGAAAACAAGCCATCAGGTTTGCGAATAATCCCGTAACTTGTCCGCGTCGACATGAATGGAACAACTCAGTGATTTCCATTGAATGACGAGCCTGACAAAGACCTGTTGCTCGCACAAGTTGTAGAGTACGGAGTACAGACCAGTTCGAAAGTATTCATGTCAAAACAAAAATGACAAAATAACTGACGAACTCAACCATTTTATCAATTTACTTCACTCACTGAAGGCTATCGTTTTATATGTTTTTTCTTTCCACCACCTGCCCTTATCCCACTTTGGAGTAGGGTTGGGGTCGGTGACACTTTTCAAACACGTTTCCAAAAAACATTTAGTTTTTAAGACCGGCTGCCAGCCGCCATTGCCACGCCAACCCCTTGTATACCCTTGTACCCATCTTGGGATTTTTATAAATGTTTAGTTAACTAAATTGAAATGAACAAACCCTAAGGTCTTTTGACTGCTTCGATGACGTAGTTGTATTTCGTTACGACTACTGATACCGACCTGAGATCTCGGGTTTGATTTTAATAATAATAATAATAAATACTCAACAGTCACACACATAGTCCGGTCGGCAACGTGATATTGGGTTTTTTCAATTCAGCATCAGCCCATAGTCTGGAATGTGTGCCCGATATGGCTTTAGGCTATCACATCTGCGACGTAACTAAGCTCGGCGAAATGTGGGTGTTCTAGTTTGCTAATGCGGCTGCCTATCTTTTGAACTCGTCTGTACACTTTACGATGTACACGAATGTATAGTGTTTATGTACGTGCCTATATGTCGTGTCTGATTGATGCAATAAAAATAACATGTGTATGTTTTACAGCCGCGCCGTAACTCGTGTCGTGACTCGTGTCGTGAGTGATGAGCGCGCGTATATGAGCTGTAGGTACATGAGCTGCGTCAACATGCGCCTTTATTGACCATATACCACTTAATGTAACACGCGTCGCGACAATAACGCATCAAGTCGTCCGATGAAAACATCATAAAATAATATAGGTGAAAATAGAGTGGTAGAGTCGCGATGTAGATAGTAACATCTACAGCACGAATGGGCCGGCTCGACTGGTTTGATATCAAAAATCTAACAGTTTTGGGTTTTTGGGTCTTATTTTTATATACTTGAGGCGATGTTTATTTTATACAGCATTTAGTCTTTTTCACGTTTGTACTATTTGATGTAAATAAAGGACAAATAAGCACTGTTTAAGGGGCTTTGTTGCTACTAAGCAGTGGCGATGGGTGACATTTTTGATAAGAGAAGCCGATGCTGCATTTTCTTCTCATTAATGCCTATTTGCCCATTTGATAAAGGTAAGCCAGTAGGAATCGAGTTGTATGAACCTTTCGCCACTGCTATTAAGTAAGCTTTTTTTATAGCGTAAGTGATCTCCATCACCCATAGACACCCAAGACAAGAAAATCATGGGTGCATTGCCAACTTTAAAGGAGGGAAATAGGGATTGGGAAAGGGAGGGGTGATTTAAGCTACCGGAAATCTCACTCGAAATGCGACAGCGAGCTGCCACTTTACGTCGGCGTTTTCTATGAGACCGTGGTATCAAACCGGTGGAGCCGGCCCATTCGTGCTGTAGACGTAACTGTGTCCAGCGTGGATTTACCCTTCATAAATAAAATTGATATAAAATAATTGAATAACTACCTACATACAAATTCGAATCATAAATACACAAAGCTCAGAATCGAAAATCCTTCATCAGGACAAAGAATTCTATTAAACATCACCATCAAAGACTCTCCGTCGTAATTGCCTTTTCTGAAAAAAGATTAATCAAAATGAAATCAACGACTAACGAAGCGACTGCCGAGTGCCGACCACCGAGTGCCGACGACGAATTTATGCAATCCTATTTGAAAGCCACAAAACGGCCGCCGGCACTAGATGGCGCTTATTGACAAAGTGACGCCATATCGGATTATGTAAAACGGACCCGGCCGCGTAACGCCATAAACTTGTGCGAGTTCAAAATATATTGCCATTTTGTACTTTCAATACACTTGTCAGGGGGGTTACCACCACCTCTTATAGCAGTATTATTATAATTTTACTTGTACCGATTCCCATACAAAACAAACGAAAAACGATTATAATAAAACTGCTATAAGAGGTCGTGGTAGCCCTGTGCAGTACCTTGTTAGAGTTCGCAATGAAAAAAAAGTAATATACTTGTAAAATTGATTAATTGAACACGGGCGTAGCCAGGATATAGTTTCGGGTTGTGGGGTTGTCATTTTTGTGTTCAAGAAAATAAAACAACATTAATGTCTTACCTAACATTAATACTCGGAAAAAATTATTAACGGACGGACTTCAAAATATATCCGACCGTAACACAATTAAGATCATCTTTGAAACAAGCTCTATCTAACACAAATATAATTTTGAAAATATGAGTACATTTGACGGAGATATCGCGTAACATACATAAAAAAAAAATACAGACGAATTGACGATCTTCTCCTTTTTTAAAGTCTTTATTTATTTATTTATTTATTACGGAACATCAGCAGTTTACACATTATAACTAAGGCATAAAAATACATTATTAACAGTTTTGTTCTTATGTGCTTACCAAATAAAGATGTACCGGCATTCTCAAATAAACAGTGTATAGTCAATTATTAAGTTAGTAAGTATGTGTAATGACAAAATGAAGATAAATTATGATATATATAGCTTTTGAAGATACATTTTTTTATACTATATTTTATTGTACTTACAATTAGAATTAGAGTTAGAATTATATAGCTCCCGATCTCGAGAAGTATTTTAGCATTTTATTTTTACATGATTTTAAGGAATCAGAGAAAACGTCAATGTCCGGCGATTTAGTGCACATCATTCTATAACTGTTGCATATCCTATTAACTGGAGAATGAAGTCCTAGATTCGTTCTTGATGAAGGTCCCTGAACGATTTTATTAAGCGGGTGTCTGGGAAGACTATAGGGGATATTTACAGAGATTTGTTCTAATAAACTATAAAGTCGGTCGCAAAGTATAATATTATGGATACTTCGGGGAGGAGGGGGGGGGGGGGGTTGAACCTCCAAAACCCCCCCATGGCTACGCCCGTGGTCTGGAAGAATGCCATTGTACCGTGAGTTTGAACTTTTATTTCACCCATGCACAACTTTCAGTTCTATTGTGGTGACGCCACATAATAGTTTTAACGTGACATTACTATTTAACTCTATTTCGGTGGAATTTTAAGTCACTAAACGAAGTCGAATCGAAGTCAAATTCGAATCAAGTGTTAAGAGTCAGCCCAAGTTCTTACACTATTTAATAAATCATTACAGGCAATGTATTTACGCGACGCGGCCCGCCCGGCACCGGGCACCGGCCGCAGCGGGATAAAATATTCTTTGTTACGAAACTTGTCGAATTTCGTTTCAAGGGATAGTAAATTGCATAGAATAACAATCTTTACTGAATTTCGTAACTCTGTTTTATGGAAGTACTGTCGATAAGGATTTGAAAAGTTTCTAGGATATATTTAACATTTATTATTATAATATTACCTACTGACTCGGATTAAGATTTTAGTTATTCATGTTAAAGTTATTATAATTTTTTTATATCAGTGACTGGCAAACGAGCAGATGGATCACGTGACGGTACGTGATCTCCACCGCCGATAGACACCCAAGACACAAAAAGAATCATGGGTGCGATGCCAGGCTAAAAGGAGGAAAATGGGGATTGGGAAAGGGAAGGGGAGATTTAGACCACCGGAAATCTCACTCACCGATCGGAACGCGACAACAAGCTGCTACTTTACGTCGGTTTTTACCGTTATCTCATTTATTACAACACAGTAGCTACTTAATTACACTAGACTAGGGTACGCAGTCTGGAATTTGTGCCTGATATGGATATAGACTAGCCCCTATCTTATCACATCTGGGAAAGAAATAGGCTCGTCGAGATGTGCGTGTTTTAGTTCTATAATTTACATATATTTGCCTACCAACCCTTTGAGGGATATAGGCTTAGGCCCATGTTTCAATTACGTTTAATTATGTTAATTATGTGTTGAATCTATACTTACCAATTACATTTTGATGATATTTTATGGAGCCGTTCATAGTCGCAACGACAGGCTCAGAAATACAGTTTTGTTTCAGATTAAAGGATGGAGTTATGTACATCGGCCGGTGGCCACTCGGTTTCTACCAAGTGTACTTTAATCCCTACATAAGATCTCTTTTCTTTTAGCTCACATAAATCTTACTAAGCTACTATTGTAGAATTTATGGCATTAGAGCGAGTATTAAGAGCCTAGACTTCTTAGTACTTAGAAATAAAGCTCTGGGAAAGAAATGGGTTCTTGGCTACCGATGCGAAGTGTGGAAACTGGAAACTGTGAGTTTGTGAATTATACCGAATACAATCGGGATATTTTTATTTTCGGCTCATGAAGTTAGATGTGAAAACCACCAGCGGCCAGAGCAGGAATAATTTGGATATTCGAAGTCGAATCGAGCTTGATGCGTTCTTGTGCCATTGCCTCTAGCGGTGACGTGGGCAATTGATGGATACAAATTATTTAATGTAGTTGGTAACGAGAAATAGAGCTAAGGGTTTCTGACGAAACCTAAGTGATGAAACATCAAGCTACAATGATTGAAGGTTACGACCATTGGGAAAGAAAAGGGGGGGGGGGTGTTGTGGGGAAAGGCTGTTAGTGTCACTGAAAATACTCAATCCCAATTCTTTTTATTTTCGGTTGATATTGACATTGCATGATTCTTTAGATATATATGTATAAAGTGGTTGTGATCACTTCATTTTTTCATCAGGTGACCCACTTGCTCGTTTGCCAATATACTATAAAAAATATAAAGTATGTTACTCTATCATAATATTTTATAAAACCCATTTAAGTAGTCTTATAATTCTTGCAAACTTTAAACATTAATTATTTGCTACGATTTTTTCATCTTCAAACATTTTATTTCATTAAACAGTATTAAATTCTCAAAAATTAATTAAAACACATTCTATTTTGATAGAAGCACTTCAAACAGGACAACTTTTAATATCGCCGAAAAACTCCTAAACTTACAATGTCGTTAATGAAAATGTACTTTTTGAATTTTATTACAGTTAATTAAATTTTGTCTTCTAGATTTTCTAGAGGTAGAGTGATGTTATAACAGATTCTTTGTAGTTGCTCATTAGTACACTTTCTCTTTTGATTTTAGTTGTTATTGTAAATGAAGATGTAATTGTTTTAAATTATTCGGTCAAAACTAACAGATTTATGAATAATAGTATAATTTTAAACAGTGTCCACATTTTAATATTACGGATTTAATTTAGAATATACAATGCTCATTGCAACCACTACACACGTTTTATATTCGAATGCAAATCACTGAAAAGTTACTACACTACACCTGTACTTGGCCAACCATGAGTTTTTTGTCATTTCTCGCTAGCGACTCCGTAAAATACTTATGTATATAAAAAAAAATGGGTGCGTGTACTTATGTACGCGCGTGAGAAGTTATACTTCTTTGTTTAATAATATTTAGTGTTAATTATATTAAAAAACTAAAAACATACGCAAAACAACCATTTTAGCTGTCACCTGCTCGTAGAACAATGGCCCATGGTATAAGATGCATGTTTTGTTCGTTTAGGCGCAGAATGTCTAATTCCCACATGGTCCAATTTTCAAAATGTCCAATTCGCACAATGTCCAATTCTCAAAATGTCCAATTCTCATAATGTCCAATTCGCGAAATGTCCAATTCGCGAAATGTCCGTTTCGCAAAATGTCCAATTCCCAAAATGTCCAAATCTCAAAATGTCCAATTCGCGAAATGTCGAGTCCTCAAAATGTCCAATTCGCGAAATGTCCGTTTCGCAAAATGTCCAATTCCCAAAATGTCCAAATCTCAAAATGTCCAATTCGCGAAATGTCCGTTTCGCAAAATGTCCAATTCCCAAAATGTCCAAATCTCAAAATGTCCAAATCTCAAAATGTCCAATTCGCGAAATGTCGAGTCCTCAAAATGTCCAAATCTCAAAATGTCCAATTCGCACAATGTCCAATTCGCACAATGTCTAATTCGCGAAATGTCCAATTCTCAAAATGACCAAATCTCAAAATGTCCAATTCGCGAAATGTCCAATTCCCAAATGTCCCAATTCGCGAAATGTCCGTTTCGCAAAATGTCCAATTCGCAAAATGTCCAATTCGTAAAATATCCAATTCGCAAAACGTCCAATTCGCAGAACGTCCAATCCTTACATTAGTCACAAGTAAAGTATATTAATTAATTATTATTATATATTTAATATCATCAAAGAATTTAAACAATATTAAATTGCAATCGAAGTCAAATGGGTGCGTGTACGTGTACGCGGTTAAGCAGACAACTTCATACTGTAGACAACTTCATACTGTTAATTTTGTCTCACAGATGCGCGCGCATCTGAAAATTTCACTCTCATCATTTTTTCATAACGCGCCTAAAGAAGTATAACTTCAAAAACGTGAAGGCTTCTAGCGGTTACGTGGGGAATTAATATTTTCCATACAAACTATTGTACAGACTCGCTAGCGAGAAATGTCAAAAAACTCATGGTTGGCCAAGTACAGGTGTAGTGTAGTCACTTTTCCGTGATTTGCATTCGGATATAAACAGTGTGTAGTGGTTACAATGAGCATTGTACATATATTCTAAATCAAATCCGTAATATTAAAAAGTACACTCTGTTTAAAATTATATTAGTCATAAATCTGTTCGTTTTGACCGAATAATTTAAAACAATTACATCGTGGTAAGCGGTAAGTGGTGGTAAGCGCGGTGCAGTCCAAAAAAAACGAGACATTCATTTTCCTGCCTTTACCAATTTTAAATTCCAAGAGTGTAGGTGACGAGAGTCGAGCGAGTTTTTTTGTTGAATGAGTTTTTTCGACATTTCGCGCTCACGACATTTCTACGTATGTACTACTAAATGCCAAAAAAACTCATGTAGTTGTAGTAGGCCATGAGTGCATTTGACATGTCTCGCTGACAACTCCGTAAAATATTTATATGAAAATCACCTGAACGCTTCTAGCGGTTACGTGGGAATTGACATTTTTCAAACAAAATATTTAACGTAGTCGCTAGTGTAAAATGTCCAAAACTCATGGTTGAGCTACCTTTCCTGTCACATTGTGTCACATGTCATTTACCAGTTCGTTACTTATTATTCAAATATATTTTCAACGAAACTGTTTTTCTTTTCATGGCATTCTGGCGGCTCGCCCTACATTACGAGTTCTTTGTCCGTATTGTTTAATTTCACGTCAGCCTTTGAGCACCGAGGTACCCAGCGAACTTTGTAATCATTTACAAAGACTGTTTAAACGTGTACTGCGGTGCAAGGGTGGCTAAGTGGGGATTCTACAACTTTTATATTTTAAACGATCTCGGGGAAAAGGTTTGAGTGTGGCCACGCTGTTATTAAACCTTATAAAAATGGAAATGTGTGTTATTACCTACATAAATGATAAGATCTTAACGTGGGCGTGTTATCCCAGTTGGCGGAGAAGACACAACGTACATAACATAAGATAATTTCAGAATACTAGAATTTTTCTAGTGTTAGGTTTTTTTGGAAGTTATAACATATATATATATAAACATTTTAATGTTTATTTCTGGTTCATGACTGTCTCGCTGTTTCAATTCCTTAAGCTGGTCAGTAAGTGGGTCGCCTGATTCTAATATAAAATAGCTTGAAAATAATAAGCAATCCACAATAATAAGAAGATTAATGGATGTTGAATATTGTCTTTGGTATTGTCAAAGATATGAATGGATTGGCAAGGTTTTGTGGTTTCAGTCGCTCTTTGTAGCCTCAAAACAAATTAAATAAATTACTTGACGTCAGACTCTATCAGACAATTACAATAATACTACACAAAGTTGGGGGGCTAAGAACGAGTTTTGGCAGTTTTCAAGAACTATGTTAGTTTTACTTTTTTGCATACATTTTACTAGCAGCGCCACATGCGAAAACATCAATGAACTAAATCAAATGTATGGACAAAACGAAAACTATCATCGATTTCGAAAAGAAACAATACTCAAAATCAACTCAAACTCTTTTATTCTGTTAAAATAAAAATACTCTACAGAATGGCTCTACCAATTATCAAGTACAAGTATAAATATGTATTCTAATATCTTCATCGAATTGTATTGGATCCATTTTTCCGCAGCTTCGGAGATAATTTGACCGAAAGGTTTTTCATTATGTTTAAGTGAGGTTTTATCTACACCCGAGCACCCTTATTGTCACCAGAAGAATTTTTGGTTAGAGTCGATGGCGACCATTATTGCTATTATGGCTAATGGCGGCTATGAAAGTCTTCGAGTTCGCTTTAAAACGACCCTTGTACTTATTATATTATCTTAGATTATTGGAACTTCCAAACTGAAAACTACAAAATTAAAAACTGATTTTAATAAAATAACCTGCTTATCCCCAAAATACCTTTTTGCTTTTTTATCTTAGTTTTTACGACTGGTTGCATATCTTATTAAATCTGAGACAATTCTTATTAGAAAATAGCTTCACGCGACCGGACTTTAAACCCCGGATATTACAGTCCACAGTTTGTATACGGTGCCACTACACCAAGAAAGTCTCACATTAAAAAAGATACAAGCATTTCTTAATTTCTTCGACGTTGGTGTCGTCGTCAAGGTACTTCTTAAATCTAAATACATATGTTACCGTTTTCATAATTTACTCCTCTCGGCATTGTTTGACGATGAGATGTGGTCGTAATTATACGCGTCTCCGGTTCACAAGCAGATGTGACGCCACATCGTGCCGGGACCAATGCCGCCTGGATCCTACCTCTTCACTCAACCCTTTGGGATGTACTCGAGGATGCAGGGAGTTCAACCTCCCGTGGTTTTTGTTTATAATTATATAAATTTTATTACACTTCGGTATGGCGCAATACACACTAAAGCCGCCAATCTGCCATCGTAGCCTGCTGACACAACCCGACGGTCTAAAAGGTTTTCGACTTGATATATGATACCTTATAGGGGGTTGACGTCAGGTAGGTCGTAAAAACTAAGCCAAATCCTCTCTGCAACATGCTTGAAAAAGTGTGTTATGACCCCACATTAAGATGGGATAAGGGCAGGTAGAAAAATAAAGTAATGTTAACTCGTAATAAGATTACTGACTGGAAATTGGGAATTGTGTCCCGAGACAAATTTCTGAATCCGTTCCCTTCCTCATCCCCTTTCCCGTGGTTTACCTGAGTGTTGTCTTCATTACTGGTGTCTTCACCTCTAATATCGTGATAGTTAACTGTAAATAAACTTGTGGGTGTGCGGTCTGTTTGAAACGAGCTCCAGACGATGTTTCACGCGACTCGCCTACCTTAATACAAAAACGAAAGGATTTATATTAGTATTTACGTTGTTTCTTACAGCTTACTTAATGTTTTTGGTTTGATTTCCAGATCAAAATGTAAATTTTCAAATTTTGTTTATCGCTTTGTAGTTAAGTGTCGGTTCTAGTTAAGTGTTGCAATTAAAAGTAATTGATCTTGAGCTTTTAAAAGCTTTCCAAACTTCCAATACATTTAAGTTTGGTTAAGATTACTTCGCTTAGTATCAAGTCTGTTTCACAGCCTGGTTGTGGTTTGACTAAAGCTTAACAAAAGAAAAGACCCAAGGCTACCCGTTTTTAATTTAGAATCTGCGTCATTTACCAATTAGCCATCTGGCGTTGTAAATATTATTTTTTGTCATTGCCTCATAACCATAAAAGGTAAGCACTAGACAGTTTTTCCAAGATACTACGGTTTCCTTAAATTGTAATTAAAAATTCGTTAACAAGATTCCTTGGCGTATCCCCATTTTTCGATACTTATCGGAATTTAATTTGATTAATCACCGTAATTTTCACATAAATAATATTAGCCCTGTAATATTACTGTCCCACTGCTGGGCACGGGCCTCCTCTACCAATGAGAGGGGTTAGGCCTTAGTCTACCACGCTGGCCTAATGCGGGTTGGTAGACTTCACATACCTTCGAAATTCCTGTGAAGAAATTCTCAGGTATGCAGGTTTCCTCACGATGTTTTCCTTCACCGTTATAGCAAGCGATATTTCACAATGAAAATACACTTAACATAGAAAAGTCAGAGGTGTATGCTCCATTTTGGGGTTGGTCTCGAACCTCCGACACTTGTCTCGTCAGTCCGTACCATTCCCAACTGAGCTATCGCTGCTTTTTACTTTTTTAATTTTCACATAATCTGTTTGATATTTCTTTCCAAAAATTGTGATTAAAGGCTCATTTGGGAAGGCGAAAATCTCCCCGCATTTGTGAATTCAGAAATCTTACTCATTGAACGAATCGCAACCTAAAGCGATAACATCACGTCGGTTCTATGAGATAGTGGTAACAGAACACTGTATTACCTAGATGCTATAACATACTCGTACGTTCTCGAGCAGAGACTGCGTCAGCTGTGTGGAACAAATGGGAATCCAATCTCACGTCACTATTGAATTTAGTCGCAAGCGGCAATGCAAATATCGTTCCCTTTAGAGACTCGGTCACGCCGATACTGTACACTGTAGATACGAAACGTATTCCAGTTTGTTACAAATTGAAATATAGATTAGTTCTACCTGGCTCAACACCACTGTATTTTATAATGGATTTTTTATTTAGTTTTATGGGAACAAAGAATATTTTGTGGGATAGTCTAAAGTTAAAATCTTCGAATGAGACGAATTTTCGTGTCGTGTTTGATTCTAACTCGGATGAAAAAAAAATTATCCACTTTAAAAAAGTAGAACTATACCTCTACAATGGCTGTACTTAATAATCCATAAGTTTGTTTACGAGTTGAGGTATTCTGGTTTGTCGAGATAGTCTTTTGGAGATTTAAAAAAGGCTAGTAAGTTACAAAAACTAATTGCAATCATTATATAAGTTAGCACCATTTTATATATATCTA
Organism: Clanis bilineata; assembly: GCA_036417725.1. NCBI lineage: Eukaryota > Metazoa > Arthropoda > Insecta > Lepidoptera > Sphingidae > Clanis > Clanis bilineata. Next base: position 16,966,832 of record CM071144.1, read on the forward strand.
TAGTGATCTTTTATCAAAATATCTAACATAAATACATCAATGTCTCTCTCTACCAAATACCTTAAACACTACAATGTCATCCAAACAATACAGAAGCAAAATCCAAGACATTTCAACTAAAGTAAAACATTAATCACTGTTAATGAACGATGTTTTCGACGTGGAGTCAAAGATTCAGAGTTCCGACAAAGCATAACAAACGACAGGTAAAAATAAAACATTCAAAGCTCCGCATTATCTCGAATTGTTCTCTTCAATTTTCATTTAACAAAACCATTGTTCACGAGTTCCACGACACGCATTTCAATCTTTGATGTCGGATATCATTTATTTAAAAAAATCTTCTGCGAGTGATGTCAAGTGTACCGAACAGAAGCGGATGCTGCGGAGAAGTTGAAGAATAGGCTTTTTACAATTTCGCTAATATTGTAATTAAAATAATTGTTGTAATGTATAGTGTATACCCTGCATAATACATAGAGTTACCACTGCTAGGTTTGAGTGGCAGAGCCACGCTGTAGACAGTAATGTATACAGCTTGAATGGGCCTGCTCGACCGGTTTGATACCACTGTCTTGCAGAAAACTGACGTAAATAGCAGTTTGCTGTTGCGTTCAGTTCGGTGAGTTACATTTCCGGTGGCCCAATTCCCCCCGCCTTATTCCCAATCGATATTCCTCTTCTTTTAGATTGGGAACATCATACTTTACGTATCTTGGATGTTTAATGACGGTGGAGATCACTTATCACTAACCTGCTCGTTTGCCAGTCTCGGCTATAAAAACAGGTACCACCCTCGGAGTAAGCTCTATTGAACACAAAAATCTAGAAAATCGTTCCACACTTGTCGGATAATATACATAGAAAAACACCTACGAGTTAAGTACCTCCTCGTTTAGAATGCAGTCGACACTCGACAGTGTGTAGTGTTGTAAGCCACGTCGCGTCGTAACCCGGGGTAACGTTTTCTTTCTATCCTAAATGAAAGTAGAACTATACAGTCGATATTCAAAATACCTAATGTCACATACACCCCGCTACATTTACAACGAACATGACAATCATTTAGTCGGTATGTTCGTTTGCAAAGCTTTCTTGCAAATCGTGCGCCCACCCATGTAATGTCTGATAATTTACCAAAAAATCCATGTCGTTTATATGGGACGACTCGGAAATGTCTGTACACTGCGATACTGGAAGATCTGCGGAGATTTTAGAATAAATAAATCTCTGTTTATTTAGCGAGAATTCGTCATTGTATGTTCATGTTTTATTGGTTTACTAGTTTTTGCCGGCAGCTTTGTTTGCGTGAGCAGATTTATCACATTAGCCATTCAGCTGACTCATTTTAATTATAAAAAAAATATTGAAAAGCAATGCAAACGGAGCAGACAGCCCATCAGTGGCCCGAGTAGGAATATTTTCGCTTCTATGACATGCGTCTATGAAATATTAACTAAATGTCATCAGTGCGCAGCGAGCTTGATACGAATTCTATTGTCAAAAATATTCCTGCTCGGACCGCTGATGGTAAGCGATCACCCTCACCTAAGGATACTTTTTTCTTTTTATCTGCCCTTATCCCACCTTATGTGGGTTTAGCGAAACACACTCATTGAAGCATGTCACAGAAAGGATTTGGATTAGTTTTTACGACCTACTAGCCTGACTTCAACCCCGTCTGAGGCATCCAGATCCGGGCAAATTAAATTTGAAAATTAGCTTTCCCCGTCCTGGGAATTTAACTCAAGACCTCTCGGCCTCAGCTGTCTGCATATATGCTGCTATTAGACTAAGGAGGTGACATAAGCTTACGCCTTAGGATACTCATGATAATAATGATAGTATTTTCTTATTTCAGAAAAACACTCTGCTTTGATACTTGATTTCGTCTAAACGTTCGGACGACATGCACTGTCGAGACAATTATTTGCAGATCACACAAACATTAAGTTGAATATAGCTTAAACTGACCTAAATTATCGACCATGGTGTGCCATAGTGAGGATACCTTTGTCATGGTATGGCAGAATATGGCCATGGTAAGAACCATGGGTACGTTGGAAGTACAAAAGGTTTTCATGACTTGTCAACCTTTCAGTATCAAGTTTGAGTTACAAGGGATCATACTAATGTGAGCTTTTTGGAGACGCCACTGTGAGCCACTTAATTTAAAGTGTATTTGTCACCTTATGCCCTAGTATAGGGCACTTCATGGTAAGTGATTTCAACCGCCATTTTTAACCAACTTCAAAAAAGGAAGAGGTTAACAATTGGTCGGAAACGTTTTTTTATGTATGTTCCCTGATTATTCGAAGACGCCTGAGCCGATTCGAGAAATTATTTATTTGTTTATACTTCCCAGGTGGTCCCATTGGCACAAGGTCAGGGTCTGATGATGGGATCCTAGAAAAGTCTAGGGCAACCCTCAAATTTTATAGGAACCCAAAGTGTGTTTTAAATATATTTCCTAAAACCATTTAGATTTATTATATTAGTAGGCCTTTTCATTTAATCTGCTTCGGCCTCAGCACCGACTCCAAAGAAAGTAACAAATTGTTGTTATTTAGTACTTTTAAGTGTTAGTTTTTGAAGTCGGTTTTCAGTTTTTGTTAAACTTCACTTTAATTACACCTAAAATACTGACGCTCGTGTGTGCAGTGGGACGTATGTTATTAAATATCATTGCGCTTTTACGCCCGTTACCTCCTAGGGAGTAATCAGAGACATGATTACTACACCCATTTTTTACCAAGTTATTTGAAAGAAAGAAATAAACTCTAATATTTCCGTCCCACGATGTGATATCGACATATTGGATAATCCAGACTCCGGTGATCCGGTCTAATACTGATCAGAAATATTAATGTCACTTTATTTGAGCCAGGGATAGAATCGAGGACCTCCGGGCTGTTATCGTGCCACGTAGCTATTACTGCGCCACTGAGGTCGTCAGGTATTATTTTATATAGTAATAGGTTGTAGTCGTGCAATGATAAGATATTATGATTCATTAACACACATCGTGACTCGCATGCAGGACTCAATAGTAAAAAGCCAGGAGCTCAAAATGTTTAAATAAATAAATACACCCAACAGTCGCACACATAGTCCTGACCCCACACTAAGATCGAGCCTTGTGTCGTGGGTATCAGAAACTACGAGAGACGCACGGTCTCACAACACCGAGACCCGAAACAAATAACGTTTGTAGCGACTGCTTACGTAATTTACAACTTGTTTTATTTTTTAATATTTTGTCTCTTTAATCTAGATATAGAGGGGTTAGTTTGAGATAATTAAATATATAGTTATACAAGTCTTGTGTCATGGGTATCAAGAACTATGAGAGACTTTCGGTCCGCGACACGCGGACCCGAAATAAATATCTGTGGCCACTGCGCGGTACCACGGAAGCTGTCGAATTTACGAAACAAAACAATTTTACGGACATACAAGTGGTAGAGCCACGCTGTAGACAGTAACGTCTATAGCACGAATGGGCCGGCTCGACCGGTTAGATACCACTGGCTCACAGAAAACCGACGTAAAGTGGCAGCTTGCTGTCGCGTTTCGTTCGGTGAGTGAGATTTCCGGTGGCCCATTTCCCCAATCCCCTTCCCTCCCCTTCCTTTCCCTCCTTTTAGGTTAACAACTCACCCATGATTCTTTTTGTGTCTTGGGTGTCTATGGGCGGTGGAGATCACTTACCATCAGGTGACCCATCTGCTCGTTTGTCAATCTCTACTATAAAAAAAAAAAAAATGTATCAAACACAAAAAGCATCTAATTCCACTTGTCCTTATCTCATCCCAATGTGGGGTCTGTGTAACGGACGCATTCAAGCATATCGCACAAAGGATTTAGTATAAATTCACGAGCAGCTGCTTGCAAGACGTCAATCTCTTCGGAAAATAATGATCATGATGTGCCAACTGTGTGTAGCTCTTCGGTCACGACTCACAACTGAATCTTCACTCGAAACACTAATATTTAACATTACATTATAATTATTATATTAATATACAAACTTGTAAATGTTGTCATTATATTAATACATGTACAGAGTTTTTTTTATTTAAAGCTCATGCCGAGGTGCTTTTGCGAACCAAATTTGAAAAAAAAGGTAATTGTTTTGGTTAACTGCTTTTACCATAATCACAGACCATATTATTATCTCCTTAACTCATTCCAATGTGGGGTTAGCGCAATACATTTTGCAAGCTTGTTGCATTGATCAGCTGCCTGATATCAATCTTATTTAGGGGATCCACCCCTGCTAAAACATGATTATTTACATTTTGATGATTATTACACAGTACGTGGTCTACTCGTACTACGTATGTATACCACCTACCGAAGTTAGCCCACCAATATACCCTATAGAATTCAAATACTCTTGTTAAATATAGTAAATGCTCAGAGCAGAATAACAAGGGCTCTAAAAGTGTTACAAAGTGATAACAAATGCAGAAAATCTTTCCTTCTGAGTTTTAAAGCTGAAGCTAACGTTTTAACTTTTAAGTCGACGTCGAACTGGAGCGTCCCTGTCTAAGGTAAATCAAAGTTATAAGACACTGGTATTATTATATCAAAGCTTGATAAACTTTTAAAAGCTTTGTAATTGATAGGGTTTATAGCTTGTGCAGTATCAGAGCTACGCCACATTATAAAGCATTAGTAATTTGTGATATAATTAGATGATATCGTCAATTACAACATGTTGTTCGTAATAGTTGTGATCTGGTCCTTGTTTTTTACCCACAATTTTTATCGAAAAATACTCCATGAAGACAATTAATAGGCTACTTTTCGACCGACTTCAAAAAAGGAGGAGGTCCTCCATTTGTCTGTATTTTTATTTAGTTATGTTACGAGATATCTCCGCCAAATATGAACCGATTTTCAATATTATTTTTGTGTTCGATAGAACTTGTTCCAAGAGTGGTCCCCTATATATTTGGTCACGATCTGGTAAGTTTTCAAGTCATTCGTGAAGTTTTTAAAATTGTGATTATTATTCATGTGACAGTTCTTTCACGGCAGCAGCAAGCAAGACATAGGTTTTATTATACAGTTGCACTAGATTAAATGTTTTGTTTAGTTCCCAGCATGTTCCTCGTGTGTGTATTGTTCGCGAGCGCGTTGACAGCGTGCGGTCTCTTCCAGGACGTGCCGCCAGCGGACAGATACACCTTCCCCACAGGAATCACGCTCAAGAGTAAGGACTTATATTGTGTAATTAAGAACTGACTGTGTTTGATTTGTAAATAACTAAATTAGCAACGCTATCCATAGTAGACATGAAGTAGTAGAGCTACTGTAGACGATTTTGTGTACAGCATGAAGGAGCCGGCTCGACAGGATTATTATCATTGGCTCACGAAAAAATTAAGTGATTGAGCGTTTGTTGTTGCATGTAGTACAGTGAGTGAAATTACGATGTGTCCATGGATCATGGTAATCTCTTACTATCAGGCAGGCCGCCTGCTCGTCTGCCCATCTTAGCCTACAAAAAAATGCAACAACTTGTTAACCTATAACGGCGGCCCGAGCAGGAAAATACATGGATGCGCGTCTATAAAAGTATGAAATATTAACCAAATGTCATCAGTGCGCAGCGAGCTCAAATATATTTATGATTGTCAAAAATTTTCTTGCTCGGGCAGCAGCTGGTAGGGACAACTGAAGGGTTTTATGGTTCCATCATTTACCCAAAATACTACAAAACAAATATATGTGGCTCTGTCATGAAATAGTCTTGTCTAGGGTAAGAAACGTGTATCCTATTCCAGACCAGTGATCTATTTGTGTGCCAAATGTCAAAATTCACAACCACTTTCAATTTCAAAGTCACAATTACCCTCTAATACGCATCATTTGTTCAAAGATTAAGTAGTGCTTAATTAAAAATAAAATTAATTTTACTGTGTTGTTTCAGATAACTCAGAGTACGACTTCGTGGTGGTGGGCGCCGGTGCGGGCGGGTGTGCGGCGGCCGCGCGGCTCGCGCTCGCCGGATACCACGTGCTGCTGATAGAAGCAGGAGGCGACCCGAATCTCATCTCCAAGGTCACTACTCTAACACGTACTCCATTTACCACCGACGCTATAATTTGCCACTACCTGATCCGTAACTATTCAGCCACCACAACTCCTTTCAGCCAGGATTAACCGCAAACGCACTGCCATACGATCGACTGATAGTGGAATCGTCTTCTTATAGTCAAGATGAATTTCCAAATTAGTCACCTGATTGTAAATAATCAGCGGCCCGAGCAGCGGCCTGAGCAGGAAAATTTCTGACAACCGTAAATGTATTTCAGCTCGATGTGCGTCTATGAAATTTGTATGAAATATTAACCAAACGTCATCAGTGCGCAGCGAACTCGAATACATTTACATTTACATTAGTTTTTCGTGCTCGGGGTACAGGAATAATTTTGACAATTGAATTCGAAGCGAACTCGATACTTTTGTATGAAATTTTAATCAAACGCCATCAGTGCGCAGCGAGCTCGATACGGTTTCGATTGTCAAATTATAGTATTCCTGCATGAGTCTCTGAAGTTAATGATCATGCCAGAGGAATTTAGGATACGTCGCGTCTCGGCGCTAACTTTTGAAGAGGAATAAGAATCATCGGATAAATCAATTGTGCTTCCGAGAATCTGATTGTTTTCTTGCAATCTTTTACTTTAAATTGGTTATCTGTGAAACTGTTTAAGTAAATTGACTAGCTACGCCGTTTCACTACCAAGTTTGTCTATAAAAATACGTCTGACGTTTTACGTTACTTCATACATTGTTAATTTACCTAGGTTCCTAAAGCGTCGATGAGCCTGCTAGGTTCATCAATCGATTGGCTGTACACTACGCTACCCAACAACAAGTCGTGCCTGTCGATGCGCGGCCAGCAGTGCCCCTTCAGTCGCGGCAAGTGTCTCGGCGGCTCCACCAGCATCAACTACATGCAGTACATACGCGGCAACCGACGTGACTACGATCGCATCGGCGTGCCTGGATGGACGTGGAGAGAATTCAAACCATACTTCCTCCGTTATGAGGGCCTACAAGTATTGGACCAATTCCCAAGATCCTCTTACCCTTACCACAACACCACTGGTATTATGAAAATTGAGTACTTCGAAGTACCGAATAATTCATGGCGTGTAAGGATTGTTGAGGGAATGGTAGCTCTTAACTATCCTTATAACAGGGATGTAAATGGCGTGTCACAGATAGGAGTGTCGAGGATCGTCGGCTATGTATATGATGCTGAGAGGATGAGTACCGCTCGTGCTTATCTCACGCGGAAAGATGTCAAGAGAAATCTTAGTGTAGCTAAGAATGCGTACTCCACTGGTGTCATAATCGATGACGACAATGTAGCGCGTGGTGTGACGGTGGTCCAGAAGAACATTACTTACGGCATATATGCGAGGAGAGAAGTGATACTAAGTGCGGGAACCGTCGGCACTCCGCAAATCCTACAGCTGTCAGGTATCGGGCCTGCTCATCACTTGCAAGAGATGGGAATACCAGTCCGCGTTAACCTAACTGTAGGCGACAACATGAGCGATCATGTACTACCTCTCATATTGATACTGGTAGATAAAGACACGAATATAGTGGATAATCTAGCGGAGGCAATTGACGCTGCGCTTTCCGTCAGCGAGTATCTCGTATCGCATACTGGACGGTTCGCTTCAGCCGATATTACGGATATTCTGTCGTTTTCAAACATGAACTGTTATGACGTGCAGACACGTCAATTGAAGAACGATAGTAAATGTTGTAAGCTACCAACACTGCAGCTAATCAACGGATACGTGAAGCGCAATGTGCTGAGAGTTGGTAGAGAGCTCTTTCAGAAAGGTATTAACTTGAACGATGACGTCATTGACCAAATAATCGAGGCCAACGCGGAATACGCAATAATAGTCTTGTCGCCTATCATACTTCAACCGTATTCCCGCGGCACAGTTCGTCTGGCGAGCACTGATCCTCTACAACCGCCTGCTATATTTCCTAATTATTTAGGAGACACGCGTGATGTGGATTCCATGTTGCAGGCCATCACAATAGTAGAGCATTTGATGGAGACGCCACCGTTCAGGCAGAACAATGCTACAATATTTCACATTAAGCTACCAGACTGCCCGTCATTCGAAGAGGACAGGACTGGATACTGGCGATGTTACGTTCGACATATGACGCATGCTGTGTTCCACGCAGCAGGTACTTGTGCTTTAGGCCCGGTGCTAGACCCGGAGCTGCGCGTTCGTGGAGTGAGCGGTCTCCGTGTGGCAGACCTGAGTGCCATGCCTTACGTCCCTCGCGGCAATACCGAAGCTGTTAGTGTCGCTATAGGAGAGAGGGTCGTTGACTTCATACAGCAGAATATTTCGCAATGTAATGCTGGATAACAGCAAACAGCTTAGCAACGGCGTTGTTAGCGCATCTACACGTTTTAATTCTCCAATAAAAGACATGAAGTTATGAGGTTCGGTCTAAATTTCTAAAATTCTAGGACAACATTATTTATTTAACGAGCAAATTAATCATCAATTTATTTGAAATCCCATGTTAGGCATATCAGTTTTACGACTAAATAAACTAGTTACGCATTTCACAAAAATATATAAAGAAACATAGTTATTTTATGACTCATTGGTATGTAAATAGCACAGTAAATTGATGGCAGATTGGTCACTTAACCGTCTTACTTTATGTCTTATATTGTATTGCTTACTTCTGTATGTAAAGTTAAATTTGAATAAATAATAAATAAAATAAATACACCCAACAGTCACACACCTAGTTCTGACCCCACACTAGGTATTACCTGTATCGTGGGTGTCAGAGACTATGAGAGACTTTCGGTCTCACGATACCCAGACTTGAAACAAATATCTGTGGGCCATACAAACATTTGTCTCAATGCGGGAATCGAACCTGCGGCCTCTCGCTTCACAGCCGGCCACTCGCCCGCTGCGCCACGGAGGCTGTTATAATATTATGCCTAGTGACAAACAGATAAATCATTCAATAAATCTATAGAATAAAGTGAATATCGTTTTTTTCATACCATAGGGAGGGCACTAGGCAAAGAGGACGTGGGTTTTGACATAATTTATAAATGATATCTAAGATTGTCTGCTCTGGTAGAGATCGCTTAGACCGCCTTTTGTAACATTTTATAGTATATCTTGGTTGTACTGTTTCTTATTATGGTATTCAATAAAGATATATCTATCGATTGCTCAATAATATACCCTATACATTTATGGGACAGGGTACGAAACGATGTATTTGTGTATTTTGAGTACGTTTTCTCATTCAGAAATAAGCTAGCTTTGATAGACTATTATCAGCAGTAGTCACGTCACTGTAGATGCCAGTTGGCACTTCGATTCGTGCATCATTAAAACAATATTTATGAATAATCGTTAGTACAAAGCATCTGGTTAAATAATTTCTGAAAAAAATGATGTTTTGCACCATTTTGTTCAGACGCTTACAGTTGCTACTTAAAATAACATATCAACGTGACGGTTCATGGTTCCGAGGTAAATAATCTAAGGTTCAAGGCACGGACGTAAAGAAAAAGATGGACACCATCTCGCCTATAGTTAAACGGATGCCACAGATAAGCCACGCACACAAACGAGCACACCAAAAGTGTCCTATGCACACACACGCCATTACGTGGCGATTGATCGAATGGACTGAAAAACCCCGTTTCACTTTCAATGTTCCTAGCGCTCCGTCCATACTTTTTTTTAGGTCCGTGGTTCAGGATTATAATAGATAAGGCGCTATATAACAATAGCGAGTTCACGGTTGTGGTTTAACTGTCATTTAAATACTCACCATTATTTTATGAACATGGGGCTAATGAATTAGTAACAGTTATTGAAGCTTGCTATCGCCGCATGACGAAATGTTTGTGCTTAATTAGCAGAGGGGGTTACCACCACCTCTTATAGCAGTATTACTATAATTTTACTTGTACCGATTCTCGTACAAAACAAACGAAGAACGATTATAATAATACTGCTATAAGAGGTGGTGGTAACCCTGCAGGTCATGAATGTGGATGATTTATGGTTTTAATAAGACGGTGCTACACTCCATGCAACCCGAGTTATAAGTCACGAGTTTTTTCCTGGTCGAGTAAGTAACAGTCCATCTCATCAGAATTGACTACACAAATCATGTATTATGCCCTCGGACTTTATGACGACAAACTCACTACAGCTACATGTTGAAGGATGCAATTGAGCAGTGTCGTAATGAAATTAAGTCGTGTAACAATCGTGGATTTCAATATAAATGAGTATTTAGCGAAACTCAAGTGGCGTTGGGCGGGACACTTGGCAAGGTGCCGAGATGACAGGTGGAGTAAACTGTTGACTGAATGGTGGCCACTCGAGGGTCGAAGGTCCCGTGGAAGACCTCTATCCAGATGGTCAGACGATCTGCAGAAGTTTGCGGGTGTCACTTGGCACAGATTAGCCCAACAGAGAGACGAGTGGCGTAAAAGGGAGGAGGCTTATGCCCTGCAGTGGGTGCCAAAAAGCTGGGAATGATGATGATGATGAGTATTTACCTATTTATTACTAAATGATTGTTCCACGCATAATACTGAATTACATGTAGAAAATACTCTATTAATGTTGTCTAATGTTTTCTACTTCTTCTGTGACTTTTGTACTATGTCATGTCTCTGTACTCTACAGTTTATTGCAACGTGATGTATTAAAGTTAATTCCCGATGGTAGCATTAATATTCCGATGCCAACAGACTCACTGAAAATGAATTTTTTTTTTTTTTTTTTACATAAGCTCATAAGCTCACGCCTGTATCTCTGAAGGGGTAGGCAGAGCGGCACTAGCGAACTAGAACACCCACATTTCGCCGAGCTTAGTTCCGTCCCAGATGTGATAGGGGGCGAGCCTATCGCCATATCGGGCACAAATTCCATTTCAAATTCAATTTATTTTTTACGATATATGAAAACCGCCAGCGGCACTATACATAGAAAATTAAATAAAAATTTTATTGAAATAAAACTATTCTTACGGATTCTATCACGATTATGTTTTAATTATTATTCCCGACGTTTCGAAGTCTTTGTTTTCTGAAGTCCCGGCTTTGCAGTCTTCGTTGTCACGGGTCAGACTGAGGTGTCATTTGTCCAAAAAAGGTTAGTGTTACAATATCTACCATCATTAAAAAATATACAAAATCAAAAAAGGTTAATTATTTGTGTTCCGATCTATGCAGTACGAGCTCACGGTGTCTTGAGTTCTGGCAGCTGGTCTTTTGGGTTCCGATTTAATAAGATGTATAATTGGATCCCAGGTTTAAAAAAAAATAATGAAAAATAGGTATAGGTTTAAAATTTTATTATGTACTTTTGATTATAGGGTTAATAATCTCCAGACATTTATTAAGTTTCGGTAGACTGAGTTACGCAGACTACAAACGCAATATCGCTTGTCGTTCGTCGCGAGTATCGGAATTCCTCCTTTAGCCTCTGATATATTGTTTAGTTCAAATACTAATATGCACATTATTATAACGTATGTCGACACAAGCAGTAAGCACCTGTCGACCGTCTAATTAACATTACTCGTCTGATTAATGTGTATGGCAATTAATTCACATCATAATTGCTAAGGCCGTACAGTGTTTTTGGAAAGCAAAGGTAATTCAAAATATCTTTATAGTGTTTAAATGTCTTTATAGCGAAAAATGGCAAGCAAATGCTACTATTAACAACAGATTGTAGAGTAAAAAAAATGACAATGTTATGGAATATAATTTTTTTATAAATCGTTAGAAGTTGTATTGCGTACCATTACCGTCCTGAGGTGCTGGGTTCGATGTTCGGCTCTGGTAAAGTGACTTCGGGTTATTGCTCAATATCAACGCGGAGTGTGGAATTTGTGCCCGATATGGCGATAGGCTCTATCACATTTGGGGCGGAACTGACCTCGGTGAAATGTGGGTAGGTATTCTAGGTCACCATTTCGTGGCTGCCTGGCCCTTGGTAAATATATTGTAGGCATGAGCCAATGTATGTGCAATGTGCATAGAGAATTTATGATCGTAATACGACCCTTCAACTATATAATTGTGTACTTGACTATGTTTCAATTCATACACATTTTTATATGTAATAGCAAATAAAACAAAAAAGAAACCCTTCTCTAAAAACCGCATCCAAATTGGTTGAAAAATGAGGCAGTAATTCATATTTTAAATTCTGCAATGAGCAAGAGTTGGGACGTAGTGGGGATATCTTGCTATCCCTTTCCAACGCACGCACCGTTATGGCCGTGACGTGATTTTACTGATACTTCTCTTTCCCGCTGTTTGAAGGTTACACCAAACTACAAAGGCTTATAACTTTTTTATTTTTGGGAGTATTTCAATATTTCTTTCTGTGTTACGTTTTAGATGACGTAAATTTCGTATAAAATCAATAAAATAAAAGGTCAAGTACCCAATTGCGTACGTACTATTAAATCGATTGTGTATGCGTCAATATACAGAAACTGACCATTGGCGCTAGAAACGACTTTGTAATTTTAAATCATCCAGGTATTCATGACATTTTGACCAAATTTACGAAACATTGACATTTATATAGTTATTTTTAATTTTAGTTTTTAATACTTCCTTTCTGAAATAACATGTAGATATATGGCACGCATAGCTGTCGGTGCCTAACTTCATTTTTTATGTTTTGTGAACAATATTTTTTAAATAAAAGAAGCCAACGCCACGAAGTAAAGTTTTAATTAAATAATTACAATGAGCTACGAACAAAAATTGGGTGTCAACGTAAAATTAGGGCACAATTTATAAAGATTAGACTTATGTTTTAATCGACAACAATTCTGTAGAGAAATATTTCTGAGCGTAAGTGGCATGTCATTAATCTAACAATATTTCATTATTTAATAAGTGTTTCTAAGACATAACAGTGTTTTTTTTTCTGCAACATACTTCCAAACGTGTATTGCATCAACCCATCACATACTCTTAGGTACGGAATAAAGCCAGCTAGAAAAAATGCCTCTAAGCTTTGCGCTAAACTTAAAGATAAGGTTACAACTTACAACCGAACTTCGAACCTGCGAAGTATCGATATGCGACAAATTCTAACATTCATAAAAAATCAAAATATTTATTGAATCCATAAAATTTTCAAACATCATTTAGATTCCGTCAAATTTTAACTCCACCTCCTGTTCGGAAGTCTATTTCTCCAGAGAAGAACGGACAAGAAACTCTGACGTTGCTCTTTTTAACACCAATTTAGAGATAGTTACTGCACCAGATACAGAAAGAACTTAAATTAGAGCAGCTAAACTATGATATCAATAGATTCTTTCAGTGAGTGAGATTTCCGGTGGCCCAATTCTCCTCCCTTTCTCAATCCCTATTTCCCTCCTCTTAGGTTGGCAACGCACCCATGATTCTCTTTGTGTCTTGCCCATACACACCGTACGAACTTAAATACCAAAGCTCTTAACCAAATACGCGTATGAACTTGTTTTGTTTTAATTTACTACTGGCGAAGACGGTGGGCCGTACCGGGCCTACAGTGTGACCCTCGCCACCCGCACGTCGCCTCTTGCACCGCGCTTTCCCGTGTCCGTAACATAATTATTTGGTTAAGTGCTTTGGTAATTAAGTTCATCCGTTTGATGGGCAAGACACAAAGAGAATCATGGGTGCGTTGCCAACCTAAGAGGAAGGAAATAGGGATTGAGAAAGGGAGGAGAATTGGGCCACCGGAAATCTCACTCACCGAAAGAAACGCGACGAGCGAGCTGCCAGTTTACGTCGGTTTTCTGTGAGAAATTGGGATCAAACCGATCGAGCCGGCCCATTCGTAGACGTAACTGTCTACAGCGTGCCTCTACCATTCAAAAAATATACAGTTAACATCAATTTCCTAGGAACCATTAATTATTTTATTTAGTTTTAGTCAATTTGAACTGACAAATTTTTGGTCGCCGACTTGGTGCAGTGGCACCTATATGGGTTGTAGACCGTGGGTTCGTTTCCCAGTTCGGGCGGGGTGGTGAAAATATGGTGTTTTTCTAATACTTTATTTTCATCCAGCCCCGGGATCCCTAGATGAGGTTGACGTCAAGTGGGCAACCGTTCGTAAAAACTAAGCCTTTCTGCAACATGGTTAAGAAGGGTGTTTTGCCAACCCCAAATTAAGGTGAGATAGAGACATGTAGAAAGAAAGTCAAATTGAAGCGAGTTTCTTAGGGTTATTGAACCTTCGGCTTCGGCTTCGGCCGAAGGTTGTGGAAAAAGCCGATGATCGGCTTCGGCTTCGGCTTCGGCCAGAAATCGACCTTCGGTCGGACACTACAAACAAAACAGTTCAGGTAGACCAGCTTACACAAGCAGCACCCGTTCACGAGTATGACGCATGTGCCAGCCATATTTCAAGATGCTGACAGAGTAAAATTCTGAATCAATATTGAAAATAACAGAATTGAAATTGATCAAGTCCAACAGATGATCGAATTGACTCCCGTAGTAAGAGAAAGATCAACGTTTTGTTTTGTCAGAGCCCTTAGTACAAAGAATGCGCAATCCCTGTCGGCTGGCGGGGGCTTCGGGGGCTGTACGCCGAGGGTTCCTTTGTGTTAATTGTGGAAAAACGCGTTCCATCAAATGAAACATTTCAGTTATGTACCGGGAAATTTATTATCCGTTTATTGTGGCCCGAGGAGGAATATTTTTGACCATCGAATTCATATCGAGCACGATGCGCGTCTATGTTTGTACGAAATATTAACCAAATGTCCTTAAAGCGCAGCGAGCTTGATAGGAATTTTATTATCTATACTAATATTATAAAGCTGAAGAGTTTGTTTGTTTGTTTGATTGAACGCGCTAATTTCAGGAACTGCTGGTTCGATTTAAAAAAATCTTTTTGTGTTGGATAGCCCAATTATCGACGGTGGCTATAGGCTATATATCATCACGCTATGACCAATAGGAGCGGAGCAGAAATGAAAAATGTTTAAAACCGGGGAAGGCGATATCTCAGAAACTACTGGTTCGAATTGAAAAATTCTTTTTGTGTTGGATAGCCTATTTATCGAAGATGGCTATAGGCTATATAACATCACGCTTTGACCAATAGGAGCGGAGCAGAAATGAAAAATGTTGCAAAATCGGGAAAATTTATATCTCGGACAGAAACTACTGGTTCGAATTGAAAAATTATTTTTGTGTTGGATAGCCCAATTATCGAGGGTGGCTATAGGCTATATAACATCACGCTATGACCAATAGGAGCGGAGCAGAAATGAAAAATGTTGAAAAGACTATATTTCAGAAACTACTGGTTCGAATTGAAAAATTCTTTTTGTGTTGGATAGCCTATTTATCGAGGATGGCTATAGGCTATATAACATCACGCTTTGACTAATAGGAACGGAGCAGAAATGAAAAATGTTACCAAATCGGGAAAATTTATATCTCAGACAGAAACTACTGATTCGAATTGAAAAATTCTTTTTGTGTTGGATAGCCCAATTATCGACGGTGGCTATAGGCTATATAACATCACGCTATGACCAATAGAAGCGGAGCAGAAATGAAAAATGCTGCTAGCGGGGAATTTTATATCTCAGAAACTACTGGTTCGATTTGAAAAAATATTTTAGTGTTGACCAAGGGGATGAATGGTAGGGTGACTAAGGGGTGACTGACGGGGTGATTGACGGGGTGACTAATAGGATGACTGACGGGGTGACCGACGTGAGGAATGACGGGGTGACTGACAGGCTGATTGATGGGGTGGCGGACGGAGTGACTGACGAGGTGAATGACGGGGTGACAGACGGGGTGACAGATGGGGTGACCGACTGGGTCACAGCCGGGGTGACAGATGGGGTGACAGACGGGGTGACAGACGGGTGACAGAAGGGTGATAGACGGGGTGACAGACGGGGTGACGGACGTGGTGACAGACGGGGTGACAGACTGGTGACAGACGGGGTGACCGACTGGGTGACAGACGAGGTGACAGACGGGGTGACCGGCGGGGTGACAGACGGGGTGACAGACGGGGTGACAGACGGGGTGACAGACGGGGTGACAGACGGGGTGACAGACGGGGTGACAGACGGGGTGACAGACGGGGTGACAGAAGGGGTGACGGACGTGGTGACAGACGGGGTGATAGACTGGGTGACAGACGGGGTGACCGACTGGGTGACAGACGGGTGACAGAAGAGGTGACAGACGGGGTGACAGTTGGGTGACAGACGGGGTGACGGACGTGGTGGCAGACGGGGTGATAGATTGAGTGACAGACGGGGTGACCGACTGGGTGGCAGACGAGGTGACAGACTGGGTGACAGACGAGGTGACAGACGGGGTGACAGGCGGGGTGACGGACGTGGTGACACGGGTGACCGACTGGGTGACAGACAAGGTGTCAGACGGGGTGACAAGCGGGGTGACAGACGGAGTGACAGACGGTGTGACAGAGGGAGTGACTGACGGGGTAAGAGACGGGGTGACAGACGGTTTGACAGACGGTGTGACAGTAGATCATCCCATTACCTCTTTTAGAATTATTGTGCTATATGTGCCTACGACTTACTCTTTCAACCCTCTCTCTCATACGCAGACGAAGTTGTGCGGGTCAGCTAGTCAAAAATATTCCTGTAGCTCAATTATAAGTTTTGTTGACAATTTTCGCTAGCGACGTAAATTAATTTGTATGAAAAAAATATGTTCCCCGTCACGGACGTAAAAAAAATGGACCGATGATAACCGCCAGAGGCGTTCGGGTGTTTGTCATACAAATATTTTACGGAGTCGCTAGCGAGTAATCTATACTAATATTATAAAGCTGAAGAGTTTGTTTGTTTGTTTGATTGAACGCGCTAATCTCAGGAACTACTGCTTCGATTTGAAAAATTCTTTTTGTGTTGGATAGCCCAATTATCGAGGGTGGCTATAGGCTATATAACATCACGCTATGACCAATGGGAGCGGAGCAGAAATGAGAAATAAAAAACATGGAATTGATATCTCAGAAACTACTGGTTCGATTTGAAAAATTATTTTTGTGTTAAATAGCCCAATTATCGGGGATGGCTAAAGGCTATATAACATCACGCTATGACCAATAGGAGCGGAGCAGAAGTGAAAAATGTTGAAAAGCGGGGAAGTTGATATCTCAGAAACTACTGGTTCGAATCGAAAAAATAGTTTTTGTGTTGGATAGCCCATTTATCGAGGATGGCTATAGCCTATATAACATCACGCTATGAACAATAGGAGCGGAGCAGAAATGAAAAAAATTGCAAACCGGGAAAATTTATATCTCAGACAGAACTACTGCTTCGAATTGAAAAAATCTTTTTGTGTTGGATAGCCCATTTATCGAGGATGGCTATAGGCTATATATAACATCACGCCATGACCAATAGGAGCGGAGCAGATATGAAAAATGTTGCAAAATCATGAAAATGTATATGTCAGAAACTACTGGTTCGATGTGAAAAAATATTTTTGTGTTGGATAGCCTAATTGTCGAGGGTGACTATAGGCTATATAACATCACGCTATGACCAATAAGAGCGGAGCAGAAATGAAGAATGGTGAAAAGCGGGGAAGTTGATATCTCAGAAACTACTGGTTCGAATTGAAAAAATATTTTTGTGTTGGATAGCCCATTTATCGAGGATGGTTAGAAGCTATATAACATCACGCTATGACCAATAGGAGCGGAGCAAAAATGAATAATGCTGCTAGCGGGGAATTTTATATCTCTGAAACTACTGGTTCGATTTGAAAAAATATTTTAGTGTTGACCGACGGGATGAATGGTAGGGTGACTAAGGGGTGACTGACGGGGTGACTGACAGGCTGACTGATGGGGTGGCGGGCGGGGTGTCTGACGAGGTAACTGACGGGGTGACAGACGGGGTGACAGATGGTGTGACCGACTGGGTGACAGACAGGGTGACAGATGGGGTGACCGACTGGGTGACAGACGGGGTGACAGAAGGGTGACAGACGGGTGACCGACGTGGTGACAGACGGGGTGACAGACGGGTGACAGGCGGGGTGACCGACTGGGTGACAGACGGGGTAACCGACGGGTGACGGACGTGGTGACAGACGGGTGGCAGACGGGGTGACAGGCGGGTGACAGACTGGGTGACAGACGGGGTGACCGACTGGGTGACAGACGGGCGACAGACGAGGTGACAGATGGGATGACAGGCGGGGTGACAGACGGTGGGACAGACGGGGTAAGAGACGGGGTGACAGACGGCGTGACAAACGGTGTGACAGACGGTGTGACTGACGGGGTGAGAGACGGGGTGACTGACGGCCGAAGTAGATCATCCCATTACCTCTTTTAGAATTATTGTGCTATAGGTGCCTACGACTTACTCTTTCAACCCTCTCTCTCATACGCAGACGAAGTTGCGCGGGTCAGCTAGTGTTAAATAAACTCATGAGCTACTTGCTGTTCGGGCCAAAGTTGAGAGTCGTAGGACACTCTATCTTATAGTCCGTAGACTGTCGAATGCCTTGTATATATAGTGATTTTATACATTCATAACGTGTGTAAATGTTTCGAGTGTCCGACGTGTGCCCATTGATGCCAGTACCGCACATTAAACAAATCGTCCCTACACTAATGAGTCATACAATACAGAGGATCTAATATTAGTTCAAACGTGTGTATTCATGAACACAGCCTTCGTACTTAACATAATGCTACTGTCCTGAGTGTATGAACATTATTGTCATGTGAGATTGGATACGGTATAAAATGTGTCCTAGTTCAGTACTATGTATATTGTTGTTAGCGATTACGTGAACCGCACGAATAACGAAGCAGAATTTTTAAATGATCCAATCGGCACGGGCCTACATGACGCGATGGATTGAAGACGGCGCTGTGATAGGCTATTTTAAATATTGTTCCCTTTCCCCTTTCCTCGATTAGTTTGTAATAAAATTTTATCGCCATTATACATTACGTTACGTGAGTTGCTCTGAAGTTTAATTTTACTATATACTAAAATTAAAGAATCCAGGACGAAGGCTTCCCGTCACATCTTATGTGCACAAAATATACGAAACATTGTTATTATCTAAAGCTGTATACGTAGAGCTGGATACAAGTCGATTCCAACAGGTTCGTCTAGAAATATCTGATGATAACGATGGATTAAAACTGTATATAGCGTAATTAAATCTGGTAAATGGATTATTTAACACGTTGGAGGCGGCACATATATATGTTACATAAGTGTCTCGGCTCCGGATGCCGAGCCGCCCGTCACTCAATAAACTTTTAGTTAGGTTAGGCAACCTGTATGTCTTCAGATGCATAAGTACAATGAGGGTGTGTATAATGTAGATACCAAAAGGAGCCACTTCTTATGGATGCTTAAAAAGTAGTTGAATTAACATTTTCGGTGGCTAGAATACTCTTGCTTCTCAATTAAAATTCCTTTTGTTTCAAGGCAGTGAGTTCGCTGTGCTCCTGCCGGGGTAGACGTCCATAACGGTGACCATCTACTATTCTTGGAACTGGTTCTAAATATTAGCGTGTTGTCCACAGGATGTTGGTCCTGGTTGTATTACTCGCGTGTGGTTCATCAGTGAGTTGTGTCCTGCTGGGCGTGCCGCCGGCTGATCAATATACCTTCCCTGCTGGAATCATTCTCAAAAGTAAGGTCACATACTGCATCATATTATGGTGTTTATACATACATATATAGACTCACGCCTTTTTCCCATAGGGGTAGGCAGAGACAACGGATTTCCACTTGCGTTTCTTTGGTGTTTATAAACCTGTATAAAAGAAAAATCCCGAATCACTGACTGATTAATTGACTCATCAACATCCAGCCGAAGCACTTAGACACAGAAACCTGAAATATTGCATACAAATTCTTTTATAATCAATACAAGTTTGATCCCCACAAGTGGTATAATATCTGTTTTGTACTTTAGGCAGATCAATGTCTTGCTGCCGTCGCCCACGTCACTGAAACAACAGTAGCACTTGTATGTAAGGAAGAAATGAATACGTGTACAGCTTTTCAAAGCAAAGCTTGTGTGATGTGGTACATATTATGTTTCAGATAACTCTGAGTACGACTTCGTGGTGGTAGGCGCGGGTGCCGCCGGGTGTGCGGCGGCCGCGCGGCTCGCGCTCGCTGGATACGATGTACTACTGGTCGAGGCAGGAGGCGACCCGGATCCCATCTCTAAGGTCACAGCTACATTACTGGCAACTAATCCGTAGCTATCTTCTTCTTCTCTGTGTCGTTATCCCACTCCAATAACCGGCCGCCTGCTTAATGTACACCTACAGCAACAAATATGCCAAAATAAAACTGCTACATAACATCGCTTTTATTTTGGAAGCTCTCTAAGGGGCTATCCATAAGTTACGTCACACGATAAGGGGGGGGGGGTCTACGAAATGTGACATTGTGTAACAAGGGGTGGGACAGGTCTTAAATTTTGTGACCACACGTTTCAAAATCATTAAAATATGAAACTAGAACTATTAATGAAAAGCTTCAAAATAATATTATATTAAACAATCTCTATCTGTAGTATTCTGTATGAGCATAATGTTGAAATTGTTTTGTTGGTTAGTTTATACTTGCTTTACTAGTGTTTGAACGGTTGTTTTAATTTAATAATTTCCTGATCTAAAATTGCAAAATACCTCTATAAGACGTCGCACTAGGGAGGGGGGAGTCTCATAAATGTGACCAGTTGTAACAAGGATGGTGGAGGAGTCAAAAAAGCACGAATTTCATGCGACGTAATTTATGGATGGCTCCTAAGGGGACTTGTGATACCGTGGGATGAATTGATGCGATGGAGGACGATAAATTTTAATATCAATATGGTATTTATTTACTTTACACAGATTCCTTCTGCATCGATGGGTCTGCTCGGGTCGCCAACCGACTGGCAATATAGAACGATACCGAACAACAAGTCGTGCCTATCGATGCGCGGCCGCCAGTGCCACTTTAACCGCGGCAAGTGCTTGGGCGGTTCCACCAGCATCAACTACATGCAGTACACACGCGGCAACCGCCGTGACTACGATAAAATCGGTGTCCCTGGATGGACGTGGAAAGACCTTAAACCATACTTCCTCCGTTACGAAGGGCTCCAAGTATTGAATCAATTCCCGATATCTTCTTACCCCTACCACAATACTACTGGACTTATAAAAATTGAGTATTTTGAAAATCCAAAGAATCCATGGCAAGGTAGGATTGTTGACGGGATGAGGGCTCTTAACTTTCCTTATAATATAGACGTGAATGGCGTGTCACAGATAGGAGTGTCGAGAATCGTCGGCTATGTATACGAAGCTGAGAGGATGAGTACCGCTCGCGGGTACCTCACGCGGAAAGATGTTAAGAGTAAACTAAAAGTAGTCAAAAATGCGTTGTGTACTAGAGTTATAATCGATGAAGACAAAATGGCGCGCGGTGTAACGTTGGTACGGAAGAACATTACCTACAATATATATGCGAAAAGGGAAGTTATACTAAGTGCAGGAACCGTCGGTACTCCACAGATTCTACAGTTGTCAGGCATCGGGCCTGCTGACCATTTGCAAGAGATGGGCATACCAGTGCGCGTCAACCTGACTGTAGGCGACGACATGAGTGATCATGTCTTACCTCTCATGTTGATACTGGTAGATAAAGATAATATAGTCGATGATCTGAAGGTGGTTGCGGGCGCTGCCGTTTCTTTTGGCGAGTACCTCGTATCCCATACGGGACAGCTCGCGTCGAATGGTATTACTGATATTCTGTCTTTCTCGAATATGGACTGCTATGACTTAAAGACTCGTCAACTAAAGAACAATAAGAAGAGCTGTAAACTACCAACGCTACAAATAATCAGTGCTTACATTAACCGCAAGTTGCTGTCGCTTGGTAAAGAGCTGTTCCAGAAAGCTATCAACTTGAACGATGATGTCATCAATCAGATAAGCAGTATAAACGAACAATACTCCATCATAGTTGTATCGCCCATAATTCTTCAGCCATACTCTCGTGGTAACGTCCGCCTAGCGAGCTCCGATCCGCTACAACCTCCTGCTATCTTCCCCAACTATTTGGATGACCCTCGGGATGCAGATGCCATGTTTAAAGCTATTAAAATTATAGAGCAATTGGTGAAGACGGAGCCATTCAAACAGAACAACGCATCAATATTCCACATCAAGTTACCAGACTGTCCATCATTCGAAGAGGACAGAACTGGATACTGGCAATGCTATCTTCGTCACTTGACCTATGCCGTCTTCCACGCTGCGGGCACTTGTGCTGTAGGTCGCGTGTTAGACCCGAGCCTCAATGTGAATGGAATGAGATGTCTTCGCGTTGCAGATCTCAGTGTTTTACCTGCAGTCCCTCGAGGTAACACTGAAGCATTTTCTATTGCTGTAGGAGAGAGGGTTGTGGACTTCATACAGCAGGACAACTGCAAATGTAAAGCAGGCTAACGGTATAGTTGATGCAGTCGTGTCGAATAACTCTTACATCTCATTATCTTTTAGTGTTCTTCATTCCAGTGCGACGTTGCTGGCTTTGATATATTAAAGCCGTAACTACATTATGTTTTCATGAATCGCAAAAACCCCTGTAATATGATCTGTATACTAATTTATGTTTATATCAAACATTAAGCTATATTTATGTTTATTGCTAATATAAAATAAAAGGAATGGCATAATTGTCCTCGGATTATTTATGTTCTTAATTACGCATTTTATTTAGGTGCCGGATACAGTCGTGTTTAAGACCGTCTATTTTTATCAACATGACACACATAGGTCTAATAAAATGATAATTAATTATTTACCATTCAAGTCTCACCTTCTTATTAAATTGGTATAGGGTTAGACTATAATTATGTAGATATAGTTTAAAGTTTAAAGTTTTAAAGTTTAATAGAAATTTATTTTTTATAATGACATTTAGACTATAAGATTTCCTAACTACTTTGTAGTGTTTCGTTAAATATAGCGGTAATAATATTTATAAACTACTGACCTTTGTAAATCCGGAATATATACATAGATATATAAACATGTTCTTATATAAATTTCCTAGTGAGTAAATTAATGAAATCATTGTCATGATACGGTTGCCAGCAAAATATGCAGTTCTAATTGTATTATTTTAATTTGTTTTGCCGTCTTTTGTATTTTGCTGAAATAAATTATTGCTCATTTTCATCTTCATAGAGACACACTCAGGACAGTAGGTAATGGTGCCGTGTAAGTGCGCAATACAACTAAACCACGAAAACAGTAGATTATTAGGTTATTTATATAAATATTAACTTATCTTTATATAAATAACCTAATTTTTCGAAAAGGAATAAAAGGCCAGTGAGAGACTCACGTCCTTAACAGCCCTAATATTATTACTATATGAACTAGTAAGAGCTAGACCAGACGACCCTCCAACGAGAATGCTTTGTAGGACACCTGACTTGAATCCTAATACTGGAGTTCACTCCGCTGACCCGTAATGTGATTATGTTTACCGAAGTAGTGCTACTAAGTGCTTTATAAAAAGGAAAATATTTCTAAATATCTACCCTATTTAATTGTCAAATCAATAAGTAAGAGAATTTGATAATTATTATTATATTATTTAACGCAGCTTTTATGTCGCCTTCGTGGTATAGTGGCGGGTTGTGTATCGGGAGGCTCTGAGTTCGAATCTCAAGTTTTACTAAAAAAACTTCTTAAAGCGCGTAGTAATGGAGTCTATAAGTGTTTATAGCGTCAGTTGTTTTACGAGGTTTTATGTTAACGGTCACTGTATGAATTTAATACATCAAGTTTTTGATCATTGGTAATGGATGGCGTTATAACTCTCAATGTAATTAATTGTACTCACGTTAACACAATCGTATTGGTGGAATAACTTGTATTAGCCATCTTGAACCATTATGTTATGTGAACCTTATAAATCATATCATGTATTTATATGGGATACTTTTGATTCTGGTAGTACGATTGACATAACTTTCATAACGGCGCGGCGCTGCGCGGTGGATAGGCTCGCTGAAAATTGTACAAAATAATATTTAATAACAATTTGAAACATAATTTTCAATTGCTTTCGAATCCAATTAATTAAAGAGGTGATAAAATGTAATCAAACGACATACTTCACGTATGTAATTTAGTTTCGACAGCACATTAGCCGAAATTAATGTTCACTCCCTTATAATGAAAGAATTTCATAAATTTATATGAATACAAAATTTTCGCGCACTTAATAAGGGTGCCCTTTGAACTGGGAGGCTTCCGAGTTATTACCAACCCCCCCCCCTCTTCACTCGCCGCATACCCGCGACCCATCCCCTCCGTAATTAGGTATTTCGTACAAATTGTACGGAGAGGTCCCCGAATTACGCCACTCTGCTGTTTAACAACATCGATAATTTGGTGCTGATATTGCCTGTGGGCATGTCAGTCTGTCGGCCGCTTTGAAAGTCAATTTTAGCGAGAATGATTAACCGGGTATTAAGATATTGTGAATTATCGCTTGTTTTATCCATGAAGGAAAACATCGAGACAAATCACGAACCTACTTACATACACATTATACTACAGCTATACTAATGTTATGAAGAGAGCTTTTATTTATAGCAGATACTGGCAAACGAGCAGATGGGTCACCTGATGGTAAGTGATCTCCACCGCCTATAGACACCCGAGACTCAAAAATAACCATGGGTGCGTTGCCAACCTAAAAGGATGGAATGGAACGGGAAGGGAAAGGGATTGGGAAAGGTAGGGGGAATTGAGCTACCGGAAATCTCTCTCACCGAACGAATTTGGGATAGATTTGTTAATAAATTCCCACGCGAACGAAATCGCAAGCAACAGCTACTACATATTATTATAAATTATGTTTATAAAGGTCTCGACAATGTCATTTTTCATATAAAACAGTTGTCATCTCTATGATTGTAATGGTCACGTCCATACTGAGCGGCGAGCGCAAGTGGTTGAAGGCAAAGCTTAGAGTTTTGTTAATAACTGTCGGTCATATTTCACTGCCCTGCACTGACATGGGTGTGTTGATAGCATAATCACGGGGTTGCTTCATAAAATAACTTTTACTGAGTCCATAGCACGAATAACTTTTGAGGACGTAATTGAATAAATACCGCTGCGTGACCGTGGCATTTGGACGACTTTAATAAAGTTTAACAAAAAATGAAAACTGACTTCAAAAACGAACGAATTTTCACTTTTTGTTAAACTTTAATTATTATAATCTATCTATTTTTAGTGTTGAGTAACCAGTAATATTAAAATAATTATCCACCAACTCCCAATAGTTAAGGAGTTATATTTCCATCATCAGGTCAGCAATATGAGATGATGAGTACCAGACGCAAATACCTGAATAGTTTTATAAAATATATAAAACACACTATTGGTCTCTATAAAATTTCAAGGTTGCCCTCGATTTTTCTAGGACCCCATCATCAGATCCTGATTTGGTCCAATGGGACCACCTGGAAAGTATACACATTTAACCAAAAAAATAATTTCTCGAATCGGCCCAGGCGTCTTCGAGTAATCGGGGAACATACATAAAAAAGAAAAGATTCCGGCGAATTGTTAACCTCCTCTTTTTTTTGAAGTCGGTTAAAAACAAATGTCATCAACCTATGCAGTAGACACAACTAGTCATAATATAGCTCTTTTTCAATTCATATGGCGAATATTTTTGGAGTTAATCGAAAAATTGTCTTGTATTCATGTTAAGCAACTAAACGCGGCATCGAATGTCAAAATAATCATTAAAATTGTTTCAAGAATTGCCTCTTCATATTACGTCGATTAAAATTAAAGCATCTCAAAATCAAACATGATGGTGATGTGTATTTCTTTGTAACTACTCAATTACAAACAATAAAGAGCTCAGAAGTTGTTGCGCGTGTAAATTATTATTATTTATGGCAACACATTGGCAGATTATTTTGGAGTGCCGATCCGCCGGAGGCGCGGGGAGGGATTCAGGGGTGTTTCCACCACCCTCTAAACAGCCTGTTGCGTCGACTTCATGAAAACGTTTCTGTAAAAGTATTTCTTCCTTATCAATTGTATACCACCGACATTGAAATGTTTAGAAATGTTAAGCAGATGTAAAACTAAACTTGAGTCTTATAAAAATATTTATATAAACATACACACTCACGCCTGCATCCCATAGGGGTAGGCAGAGACAATTGAGCACCACAAGCTACGATCCTGACACAACCCTGTTGCCTAGTCTACATTCATGCATCGTTTCATACATTTCCGCCGGTTGAGACTTGAGAGTACTCCGAACTTGCCCTTTACGCAGGAGATCGCTTATTTGATTGGTGCTTAACTTAAATAATATACCTTGTTAACAATCTAGAACTATTTCAAGTAGGAAACAAAGGGACACATCAGTTAAATAATAATAAATAAAAACACCCAACAGTCACACACCTAGTCCTGACCCCACACTAGGTACACCCTGTATCGTGGGTGTAGAGACTATGAGAGACTTTCGATCTCATAACACCCAGACTTGAAGAAATATCTGTGGGCCACACAAACATTTGTCTCAATGCGGGAATCGAAACAGCAGCCTCTCGCTTCAGAGCCGGCTACTCGCCCGCTGGGCCACGGAGGCAGTCAGGCAGTTAGTTTTAATGTTAGGCATACGGTTTCTTGTATGTCTTTTTTCATTTCTCTTTGAGTATGTAGTGAGTAATGAGTAGAATAACAGACATGTAGAGATAAAACCAAGTATTTTTTATTGCCAGTACATCTGCATAAAGAATTGTGTTGCCAACCTCACAGGGACCGTATGTGAATTATGAAGGGGAAGGATATTTGGGTAACCGGAAATATTTCAAAACATGTCCCTTGTGCCTCCATCTTAAAACGGTCCGCGCGTCTGTCTGTTCCCATGATTGATGGAGGCACGCGTATAGAGTGCCGTCTCACGGCTCACCGCACACAACTCCCGACAGTCGCGTGACGCGTGACGTGTCTGACGGCGATGTTTCCTGAAATACTCTCAATGTTATCTATTCATCTTCATATCGTCTCAGGATATTATTGTTTATAATACCTGTCAACCGTTAGTAGTTGGGACGAAGAGACAGACACGTAGTAGGTAAAGCTATTTCAAGTTGCTCTAAAAGTTTCAGCGACCATAGCAGGAATATTTCTGACAATCAATTCGAATCAAGCTCGATGTGCGTCTATGTTGGTGTGAAATTTTAACCGAATGTCATCAGTGCGCAGCGAGTTCGATACGAATTCTATTGTAAAAATATTCCCGCCTAACTCTAGACACTCGATTCGAATTTGACTACGATTAGATCTCATTTATTGACTTAAAATTCCATCGAAATCGAGTTAAAAAGTGCGCGAATGTTGCATTAGATTTGAGAACGTGTCATTTGGTATTTTTTTGCGTGACATTATTTCGGTGAAATATTAAGTCACTAAATGAAGTCGAATCGAATTAAAATTCGAATCGATTGTCGAGAGTCAGCCCCAGACTCGAGCCGCAGTAGGTAGGTACATCATTCGGCACGTCAATGTATATTGTACAATATCAAATCTTACTACGAAGAGCTTCCACAATTTTAATATAGATCGATTGTAACGGAATCGTACTGTGGAGAGTAAACGTCTACAGCGTGGCTGGCTCGCCCGGTTTGCTACCAGTCTCATAGAAAACCGCGTAAAGTCGCTTGCTGTTGCGTTTCGTTCAGTGAGTGAGACTTCCGGCAGCCCAATTCTGTACTAACCTCTCACTTCCCAATCCTTATTCCCTTCCTTAAAGGTTTATGACGCACCCATGATTATTTTGGTGTATATGGGCGGTGGAGACCACTTAGCATCAGGTGATAGGTCATTTGATGGTTAGTGATGGGCTCTTCGTTTACCACTCTCAGCTACAAAAAACAAGTGTACCACAAGCAGCTACCAGCAATCATCAGCAGCCACCAGCAGCAGGTTGCAATATTTCTAACAACGATCAGTTATTTTAGCATGTCTGTTGTCTGTCACCGAACATACAAACTTAAGCGTAGTTGGTTTTTTAGTTACATTGCTTGGTGTCACCTTGAAATTCCTGAAATATTTTAAGACGTAGTTACCTTAGGCCTACATAACGTAAGCCTTAATGTATGTAAATGTTTTTCTTATTTAAATACACGTATTTTGTATGCGTACTGCATAATATTCCAACTAAAAAGGTAGGTGTTTCCAATTCTTATTTATATTGTAGGCCTAAGGAATTTATCCTATATTCTTGCATTATCTATTCCTACTCACAGTAATAAACTACTATACAACCTATGTAATATTTAAGAGAAATACGGGTTACTGTAAACGATAATAATTAATTAGCGTAAGTATTATAAGGGTTGCTTCGGGAATCTTGAGAACATCCTGATAACATCAAACTACCCACTCCCAGAGACAATAGAATCATCTTATGATACTTGTTGGTGGGTAAAACATACAAAACATGTAAATAATAGGTAACATGATAGGTTTATGAAATCGAATTCTTTTCCGAAGGGCGTGAAATTGTACGGATAATTTGTTTTACACTTTCTACACGTGCCACTTGTTATGAAAATGTGGCTAATTTCTTCTTCTTCTTGTAAAATAAAATCTATTCATTTGCGATGATTCTGCCAACGTCATGTCAATTTTGCTAATTTAATGTCAATAAGGGTAGTTTACAAAACTTTGTGAAGTTGTTGGTCAATGTCATTACTACACTGGTCTTGGTCGAAAAGCAATTTTGTTTTTGGTTTTACATGTCTGACTCGCTGTTTTTTTAAGTAATGCGTTTATTTAACATTGCTGATGGCGAAATCATCATCAACTTTTGATGAAGGCCATATTTTTTAAAATAAGTGGTCGGAGTGGACACACATGTTTGGCAAATCACCGTTCATTCTGGGGAGACATTATTTAAAAAAAAAATAAAGACGCGTTTGTCGCCGAGGCAGGGCGATGGTTTCCATAAATTTATTATATTATCGGACATGTCGCGAGCGTCAGTCTGGTCATTGGTGGTGAGCGTGCATTTACTATTTACTAATCATTTGTAGACTGTAGTTTCCGCGACTTATTGTGTGCATTTTAAACGTATTGTGGTGTGGATTGTCGCTGGCTGTGGATAACAGAGTACTCAGTAGCGACTTGCAACCAGTGAACAGTGGGGAACGTGTGATTGGACTTGTATCTGCTAAGCAGGAAACAGCTAACATTGGTGAGTTGATTTCGATATTATTTCATAGACGTAAAATTCTAAATGTTTAAACATTTAGAATTTTGCAAAGTTTAGATTTTTTAAATTAGATAAATGAATTATTATATCGACCTGTTGGAAGCGGCCTGCATCCAGCGACTTCCTGCGACCTTGCCGCTTCCAACAGGTCGATCTGGAAATCTTTGGGGAAGGGCTATATTCAGCACTGGACGTCCTATGGCTGATGATGATGATGATTATTATATCTGATTTTCAAATCATTAAAGAATATGATTTTGACGACTGATAAATTGCGTTTATTTGACAAGATCGTAAACTAAAGTCAGGACATACTAATATGTAAACCCTTCGCCACTAATAGCATTTGTCATCAATTTTGCCATCTACTTTTGGAGTAGGTATGAAGAGGGCGGAAAAATTCTTCAACAACATGAATAACAATTACTACGAATAGAACGTTTCGAAATATTTTCATAATCGAATGATTCTATTAGTATAGTTTGTACTTTTACATATATTCTGTGCCATTGGTACATATATCTCGTAATCGGCCCACGGCTCGGGGCCGGCGACTACAATATCATAAACCAATACAGTTAATACAACATGGCAAGTGTGACAACTGCCATGGTTCCGTGATGTTACTATCTAGCAAGTAATGTTACATCGTTTGTCTCAGTAATCCGTCTCGACTGTCGCCTTTTATACGAGGTATTATTATACGCTCCTGTGGGTGCTTAGTGCTTACAAATGTTTCAGCTATTTGTTAATGTTACGGATTATTATTATCTGTCTCGTCTCTCGGTCGGTAATAACTTATAACGCGCCGTTGTGATGTTTGTTTCTCTCTAGAAAATAGTATGCTATCTCAAGATGGGCTGAGAAATACACTAAACAGACACTTGCTATGAACAATATCGTACGTTTTAGTGCTTTTTCTATTACAGCATGAATAGATTGTGCAAGCAATAATTTATAATTTCATACCTACACCCTACAGTCAAAAACATACTCCTGACCCCACACTAGTTTCAACCTGGTCGGTATCAGCGACTACGAGAAACTTTCAGTTTCACAACACCAATGCCCGAAACAAATATCAGCTGTGGGCCACAGAAACATTCGTCTGGAATTTTGATGAGGGAATCTATATTAATATTATACAAAGGTAAAGTTTGTAAGTTTGTTTGTAGGAATTCTCTTGAACTACTGAATTGGTTTTAAAAATTATTTTACCAATAGAGAGGTACCTATATTGATCTTTTTATCCCGGTAAAGTGTATGGTTCTCGTGGGGTATTCAGGCGAACGAAATCGCGGAAAATAGCTAGTTTAATGTAATAGCATAAAGGGTGAAATTCGCACACTTGTGGTTTAGTATCTAGTCACGTGTTTAAGACATATGTAATGGACAAAAAGCATATTTCGCCTGAATATATTCTCCGAACAAACAACTAAATATATTGTAATTCTTACGTGATCTAATCTTATACAACAACAAACCAATTTGTAAAGGCCGAAAACATCTATAGAAAACACTAAGAATAACATACGTATTCAGAACTTAAACAAGATAATATGAACAACATTCAAGTAAACAAGATTACCTGAAACTTTAAATGTCTAGAGTGTGCTAACGTACGTGCTGTATAATGCCGTCTGTATAATGCCGCGGTTTATACGGTGGTTTTTGTATAGTAGTGGCTTGTGTTGCAGAGAGATTCTATATTACTATACTATTTAATGTCTTTGTTATTATGTGTAACGAATGTTTAATACAAGCTTAAAGCTCATTTTTTGCTAATAGTTATAATTTATTCTACAAACTATTTATTATAATAATATTTGTAGAATTTATCAGAAAAGGATATCATTTAGAGTGGTAGAGTCACGCTGTAGACAGTAACATCTACAGCACGAATGGGCCGGCTCGACCGGTTTGATACCACTGTCTCACAGAAAACCGACGTAAACCGGCAGCCTGCTGTCGCGTTTCGTTCGGTGAGTGAGATTTCCGGTGGCCCATTTCCCCCCTTCCTTTCCCAATCCTTTTTCCCTTCCCTTCCATTTCCTCCTTTTAGGTTGGCAACGCACCCATGATTCCTTTTATGTCTTGGGTGTCTATGGGCGGTGGAGATCACTTACCATCAGGTGACCCATCTCTCGTGTGCCAGTCTCTGCTAATAAAAAAAAAAGACGTAAATACGGAATAACTACGTAAATACGTATTACTATGGAACATGGCACCCGTTTTCATCTACATATTTTTGGGAGTAATATTGTCTTGTGGTTCTTGAGTCACAGTGATCTTCGCTCGTCGACTAGCAGCTTTAGTTATGATGGAATTTCAATACAATATTTTCAAATAAAGAAAACGGAATATTCTGCTGAAGTGTCTGTAACAACTTCTGTAGTTGTGATCGAATATGCGAAGAACTTCTATCTCGCGGGAATCCGGTTCTTTTATAAAATTGAAGTAAAAGGAACCTGTCAATGGTATAACTTTACCATAATGTTGTGATGATGGATGTGTTTCGCTTCACTTACATTTGATGATGATGCAAGATGGCAGAGGTAATGTATAATAAATAATATTAATTATCTTATTTTGTCTATGTCTTTACTTTCTCATGTTCATATTTAGTTACAACGAGAGAGTTACTAACATAAGAAGAAATTATATCATTTGAATATATAAAAATAAAAAAATTATCACCTATTTCGATGTTAGCCACCACAATATATAATACTTGTACCCAAAGAATTTAAACGCACTTGTACCTAATAGATATGTTGTATATATACGTCATTTTGAAATTGTGTTTCATCAATAAAATATTAGATTACTATGAACTAATAAACCTAGTAAGTTTATAATTTCCTTTTGTTTTAAGTAGGAAATACCACGTGGTGGAGCGAAGTGTATAATATCTAGGTAATTGATAAAGACATGAACACTCTGTCACTTTTTCTTTTTACCTGCTCTTATTCCACCTAATATGGGCTCGGCGCAACACACTTTTTCAAGCATGTTGCAGAAAGGATTTGGCTAAGTTTTACGCCTGACGTCAACCCCTCTGGCGGATCCAGTCCCGGGTAAATTAATTTAGTAAATTTGCTTTACCCGACCTGCGAATCGAACCCACGACCTCCCGGTCCACAGGCCATGTATGCTACCACTTGACAGCGACGTCGGTTACTTTCGAGGATGCCATCCTGCTCGCCTCGTTCGGAACCGAACAGGTGGTGGGCAGGATTCGGCGACTGGGCCTCACGGTGGCCCTGAACAAAACCGAGGCCCTGTTCTTCCACGGGCCTCGGCGAAGGCCACCTTTAGGGGCCCACATCATTGTGGAGGGGGTGCGGATTCCCATCGGCACCACGATGAAGTATTTGGGTTTAGTATTGAGTAGCCGGTGGGATTTCCGCGCCCACTTTGAGTTGTTGTCGCCGAAGTTGGTGCGGGCAGCGGGCGCGCTTGGGAGCCTGCTGCCGAACCTCGAAGGTCCCGGTAACCCTTGCCGGAGTCTGTACGCCGGAGTCGTGCGGTCCATGGCCCTGTACGGTTCACCCGTATGGGCCGGGTCCCTGAGCGCCCGCTGCGTCGCCTTGCTGCGCAAACCGCAGCGTCTGGTGGCGCAGCGGATAATCAGGGGCTACCGCACGGTCTCCCACGAGGCGGCCTGCGTGTTGGCCGGCACTCTCCCTTGGGACTTGGACGCCCGGTCCCTCTCGTCAGCGTTCCACTGGCGGGAGGGGGCGTCCCGGAATCGGGAGAGGCTTGCCCCGAGGGAGATTGCGGCCAGGTTCCGCAGAGCCGCCGTGGAGGAGTGGCATTCCAGGCTGGAGAGCCCGAGTTCGGGCTTGAGGACCGTCGCGGCATTGCGACCTGTCCTCGGACAGTGGTTGGATAGGCGCCACGGTGCGCCTACGTTCCGGTTGACACAGGTGTTGACGGGCCACGGGTGTTTCGGCTCATACCTGTGTCGTATAGCCGGAAAAGAGGCGTCCGCCGTGTGCCACCATTGTGGCAACTGCCGCGAGGACACGGCCCAACACACTCTTCAGGAGTGCCCAGCCTGGGTGGAGGAGCGCAGCGCTCTCATAGCAGTCGTCGGAGGAGACCTCTCGCTGCCGGCCGTGGTGTCCGCCATGGTCGGCAGCCGGAGGTCATGGCGTGCGATGGTCTCCTTCTGCGAGCGCGCCATCTCGCAGAAGGAGAGCGCCGAGCGGGATCGTGAGCAGAGCGATCCCGCCCGCCGCCAAAGGAGACGTAGGAGGCGCCGGGTGGACGACTGACCGGCGTCTCCCGCCCTGTGGAATGGGGGCGTTTGGAGAATTCCACCACGGTAACCCCTGCCTGTCGTAAGAGGCGACTAATAGGGGCCTTCCGGGGTCGCGGGCGTGCAGCGGGGGGCTGTGCGCCCCTTATAGTACTATTGTACTTGCGACCCCGGGACGGACGGCAGCACGGACGGTCGGCCTCGTGCTGCCGTAGACGCCGAGGGCGTCCTTCGGCGGCGGGGGCTTCTGAGCCCCCCCCAAATCGGAGACGGGCCGCAAGGCGGCACCGCGCAGGGGCGGTTCCGGTAGCAATCCGAGGCTATCTCAGGATACCCCGGGACCGCCCCACTCATGCGCCGAAGTAGGCCACCGCGGGGTTTTTAGTCGGTATTGCCGGTGTAGGGCATTTGTTAGGGACGCGGCCCAGCGTCGCCCGGATGTCGACCATCTCTCCCGGGCATCACGGCGCTGGGTCGTAAGGCCGGCGAACCCGACATACCCGCCGCGTCCACCCCCCCGGGCGCGGCGGCAGTGGTAAAACACTTTTCCCCGCGACATAAAAAAAAAAAAAAAAAATGTATGCTACCACTAGACCAAGGACCATCTTTAATTCGTTCTGTATTCCTTTAGTATTAAGTAGATACAATCCTTTCGTTAGTTTGGTATAATTAAGGTTGCAGAAACACTCATTCTATATTTAGTCTGAACCCTTGCGGTATGAGCCGCGCGCCGCGCACGTAACAGCCCTTCAAAGGGTCAGTTGTTAATTCACGAATGCTCGCTTAAAAACAAAGCTTGCAAAAATTGCGGTTGGGCTTCATTTGTAAAGTAGGAGAGGATTTAGAGATTTTTATAGGAGGCACCCTAGATATATTATTGCTCTATTTTGGATTTCATTAAATTATGAATTATTTGAACAAAATCATGGTTTCGTTGTTGGAAATTGTATTCATTTGTTAGTTGTGATAAATTAAAGCAGGATATTAAACTTATAATATATTTTTATTTCCGGTTTTCTTTAGGATCTGCCTTTCTACTAGAACGCTTCCACTACTCCAGGTCGTGAGCATCCTTCACAGTACGACTCAAGAGAGAGATTAGCTCTCATATCATCCTTCAAAATTTCCAGCTAGCGCTTTTTCGGGAACGCACCACTGATATCTGCGGCAGGATTATTTTTCTCGTATCGAGCTCGATGCGCACTCATGTCGTTTGGTTAAAATTTCATGCAAAAGTTAAATATGCGCATCAAGCAAGCACAAGATCGATTTGAAAATTCACCACCTTTTAATTTAAAAATACCTTGAGTACGTCCCACACGTAGTGGGCAAACAAAGAGACGTAGTAATTAAATTAACCTCCGAATTCGTTTCAAATAATTAAAATATCCTGCTTCCATGCCTTTTACCTGTTGTTTGTTGTTTCCCTTTACTGTGCAGTTTGTTTATTGTTGTTTCAACTTGTGGATCTCTACCGTAGTGTAGACCATAGACAAACAGTGGAACTCGTTAGAGGGTCGCTCTATATTAATGACAACCGTCTCTATGAAAGTAGTTTTGAGTGAATGTGCTTAATTAAATACATAAGTTCACGCCTGTATACCCCAATGGGTAGGCAGAGACACACTCGCGAACTAGAACACCCCCATTTTCCCGAGCTTAGTTTCATCCCAGATGTGATAGTGAGCCTATTGCCATATCGGGTACAAATTCCGGGCTGATATGGAAAAATCCAATATCACTTTGCCTGACCCGGGGATCGAACCCGAGACCTCAGGACGGTGGCCGTACCGAAATACAACCACGCCACCGATGCAGCCCGTATAAATGTATACATAATTCAACTTGTACTATACGACTGCATCGGTAGCGTAGCTGTACGGTGTATGGTGTATATGTGGTACGATCTTGCCCTGAAGATTGAGACATCGAATGTCTGACACTTGAATTCGGTGTCGAGCCGTGTGTTTGATATTTGATCTCGAAATGAAACTATTTTTACGGATTCTATCACGATTAGGTTTTAATTATTATTCCCGACGTTTCGAAACGTTTTATTTCAATGTATAATATTCGCGTAAACTTAAGAAATTTGTTCTCGAACTCGGGTCGAGTGTCCGGAAAACTAAAACTTTACTTTTGATTTTACCATAAGCTTGAAATCCTTCTCCTTGAAGGTACATATTTAGAATTGTTACTACCTTTATTTATACTAGCTTTTTAGTTTATACGTTTGTTTAGAATGTAGATAGGTAGTTGGCTCATTAGTTGGTGTGGTCGGATAGAGATATTCGTGCGAGTGGTAGGTATCCCGCAATGTACACAGAGAAACGATTTAAAATATCGCCTGATCGCACTTATTTCCATCTATATGGGAAGGCTTAGCTCGGTTGGGGGCAGCCGCACATCTTTTCTACTTTTTAGTAAGACTGTTCGTACTTTTAGCACTTTTAGTTTTAATTTGCACAAACCATTTTAAATTGTGGCGTCATTATTCCTTTGTTATTTTTAACATAACATAACATAAGCTCACGCCTGTATCCCCGAAGGGGTAGGCAGAGGCGTACTAGCGAACTAGAACACCCACATTTCGCCGAGCTTAGTTCCGTCCCAGATGTGATAGGGGGCGAGCCTATCGCCATATCGGGCACAAATTCCAGACTCCGGGCTGATATGGAAAAATTCAATGTCACTTTGCCCGACCCGGGGATCGAACCCGAGACCTCAGAAACGTAGTCGTACCGAAATACCACCACGCCACGGAGGCAGGAGTGTTATTTTTAATAATGTGATATGTTACTGCGTGTTCTGGAACGCAATTCAATCAAGTTACAGGTGTTGCTATATACTTTATTTGTCAGTATATTTGTTGGTTTTATATTTGAACAATGCAACCGTTCGAATTTCGAATCGTCTCAAGTGGACATGCACGTATCACATCGCAAATTTCAATATCTAGTGACTACTAAGTAGGACACCAGTATTTATGTGGGTGTCGCCGTGTAGCGTGTACGTATACGTGTACGTGTACGTGTTAGTACTTAATATAATTATAGAATAAAGTTGCAATATTTCTTTCTTTCTTTCTAATTTCGATTGTTAAAAATATTTCTGCTCGGGCCGCTAAAGAAACGTTCTAATTATATTTATAATGTTATTCTGAAGAAAGTTTTCGAGTAAAACCAGAAGTTAAAATTGTGTTACTTTTTATCATTTGAGCATTACATATTTGTCACAGTATAGCGCATTACAATGTAAATAGCCTCTAGATCTGTAATGCGTTTCGGTACTGCGCCAAAAGACTAGTCGGTTATAGAATTTTTTTTTTTCTTAAACCACTCACATTCTGCAGTCGTTCTGAAGTGTAGCTCCTTTAACAGTGGAAGGTGATCGAGCTCCACGGATCTCTGCTTTGAATAATGCAACGAGGCCATGTCTGGCTCTCAACCCACAGCTCCCGGCTCTCGGAGAGTACATTTTTTAATTACTCCTCTAATCCCTTCGCGTAATATTTAACGTGCCTTCACTCTGCCCTCGTTTTACACACTCAATCTGCCTTAATGGCATGTTAAGTTGATTGTAGCCTAATTTCATTCTGACCCTGTCTTCGTTACCTTTGTAGTAGGGTACCTACTTGGAGAGCTTCTGTAGCTAAGTGGAAGAGTCAGATATTCAAACATGGGTCTATGGGTTCGATTTTAAAACCAATAATTTTATTATTTTGGATGTTTGCGTGAAGATATTTTGGTTTCGGATATAAATGTAGTGGGACTGAAGTGTCAAGTGTAGAAGTCTAAGTAGGGACTAGTGTAGAAGTCTTTTTTAATTCCCGATCCCCACGACACAAAACTAATTAATATTATTCCTTAGTAGCGGCGTAAAAAATACTTTTATAATAGTTTTTCAACCTTAAATGATGCTGATCATTCTCAAAAATTAACTAAATATTAGTCA
Source organism: Clanis bilineata (assembly GCA_036417725.1). Lineage (NCBI taxonomy): Eukaryota > Metazoa > Arthropoda > Insecta > Lepidoptera > Sphingidae > Clanis > Clanis bilineata. Next base: position 17,004,468 of record CM071144.1, read on the forward strand.
AATATCATATTAAATTATAATTGCCTTTCCAAGTTTATTCGTAGCTGTTCCCTTGGAGCACGTGGAAATATTTTTAGCTATCATTTTCTTACGTTTGCATTCTACACTATATACATATATATTAAGGAGCATTTTTCGGACATCCGCCGTATATTCTCCACCGTGGTCTGTGGGAGAAGTTATGACGGTGCCTGGACCGGAACGTATAACTCCTTATGATTTACTTTTAGGCTTCAGTCTATGATGATTGTAAGTTGTTTTCGGGTCTTTTTTACCTTTCTTTGTTTATAGCTTCATCTTACACTAGGTGAAGTTTTTAAAGCCCTAGTGGCGCAGCGTGCAAGTAATCGGTTGTGAAAGAGCGCGAGTTCCGTATTGCATGGATAGTGAAATGAAATGTTTGTGTGATCTACAATTTTTTATTAGTCTTAGATAAGGTTATTTACTAATTATTAATCTAAGGCTGTTTGTTTATAAGTATTTATAGTTGGTGTTGGGGTGCCGCCGTTGACGATCGCCGGTAGTAATGTAATGTTATTGCAGTTAGAGTTCACACCAAACCACTATTTAGTTTAACGAATTTATTGGTATGCGTTTATTTGTTATTCGCGACACAGTCTCGTACTTTAGCGAGTAACATCGTTTTTCAATGTTTGTTTAATGATTGTAATTGTAATCTGTTCCAATAAATAAAAAAAACGTTGTCTGAGTCGCACCTTACGTATAAGTTATTACATAATAATGCATATGTGTATAAAATAAACGGTTTGATATAGTAAAAATGTTTAAACCACTGTTCTTATAATTTTCATGTAACATAACATAATGGACATGTAGATGATGTATTACTTTTATAATGTCTCCATTATAAAAGTAATACATCATCTCCATGTCCATTTGTTTCTTCTACCTTTACATTTTAACATGCACCATAAGATACGAGGGGCATAATAAAGACATTTTACGTGTAAGAGCGTTGTAATAAAGTAAATACTCGTCTAAACGAGAGGCTAATATACAAGCTTCGCAAATAATTTGCCGAGGGAAGCGTGCTGCTAAATATTTGAGTGGAGCTCCTTTCTTAAGCGTAGATACTGAGGGCAAGTACTACAATGAACGTTTATTGCGGAATGCGGACATGGCTGTGGGTTCGCTAAGGCCTCGCTTAGAAAATGTAGCGTACAATTTTAATGAATTTGACAGAATTTTAAAGACCTTTCAAGGTTATGCTTAAGAGGATATTTGAATGGAATATGAAAGCGTGAAGCGCTGGTTTTGACGTATTCTACGCGCACACCGGCGCGCACATCAGCGCGGTAATGCCCGCGACATATTAACTTGTCAGCACAAAGACATTAAACAGTATAGCCTAAGAGCCAAGATGCTAAGCGCGCGTCATGACCTTTTGGATTGTGAATATTAGATGCTCAAAATAAAAAAAAGGTTGTGTCTTATATATTATGTTAACATTTATAAACTAGCCTAGATAGATAACTGCACGATCTGCAACTCGTTTAACTTAATTAATTATTAATTACCCATGCACAGCAGTGGGGCAGTAATATTACATGGTTAATATTATTATTAAGTATGAAAAAATAACCAAAAATTTTGAAACTTTTAACATATACCACTATTATAGAAATGTTGTTTTTGGAATAACCTTGAAATTCTAAAGTGGTCTATTTGACAAAATGAACCTATTTCGATGAATTTTGGTATGAGGATAATCTTAGCCGTGACTGCAGACAGGAGATTTTTATGAATTCAGGCCTAATAGGGATGAAATAATTGTTTAATCACAATTTAATTCAGTTGTCTCCTTGGTCTTGTGGCATATATGGACTGTGAAGCGAGAAGTTCTGGGTTCGATTCCCAGATCGGTCAAAGCTAATTTAATTTAATAGATTTCGATGAAATGTGATATGAGGATACACTTATCTTTAGGGACCCAAATGAGGTACGTAATTTTTTTTATTAACCCCTAAAGGGATGAAATAGATGTTGAAAGTTTGGTTGGGCATTCTGAAACCTTAAAAGATTTTGATGAAATTTGGTATGAGGATACATTTCACCGTAGGGACTCATCAAGGGACACAAGGGGTTATATTTTTAAATCAACACCTATAGGCAAGAATTGCTTTTCTTTCTTTCTTAAAAAAATAATAGAGGATGAAAGTTTATATGGGAAATTAGAAACCGCTGATTAAACGGTTTTTGATATAAGTTGGTATGAGGATGTGATATTTTGCAAACATGTGTTTTTGTGCAAAAAGGGATGAAATAGGGGTTGAAATTAGTTTTTTTTATCATTGATCTGCTTGACTTTAAAATCGATATCTGAGTCGCCCCGTAGTTCCAAAAGTCGGAACCGCTCTCAAAACAGTCAAAAGTGGCCGCCATTTTGTTTTTCTTTGTTTTTTGGGGCGATTTACTTCAAAACCGATATCTGGGTCACCCCGTGGTTGCTAACGACGGAACCGATGTCAAAACTGTCAAAAGTGGCCAACATTTTGTTTTTCTTTGTTTTTGGGCCGATTGACTTCAAAATCGATATCTGGCTCGCCCCGTAGTTGCTAACGACCGAACCGATGTCAAAACTGTCAAAAGTGGCCGCCATTTTGTTTTTCTTTGTTTTTGGGCCGATTGACTTAAAAATCGATATCTGGGTCGCCCTGTAGTTGTTAATGACCGTACCGATGTCAAAACTGTCAAAAGTGGCCGCCATTTTGTTTTTCTTTGTTTTTGGGCCGATTGACTTCAAAATCGATATCTGGGTCGCCCTGTAGTTGCTAACGACCGAACCAATGTCAAAACTGTCAAAAGTGGCCGCCATTTTGTTTTTCTTTGTTTTTGGGCCGATTGACTTCAAAATCGATATCTGGGTCGCCCTGTAGTTGCTAACGACCGAACCAATGTCAAAACTGTCAAAAGTGGCCGCCATTTTGTTTCTGGGCCGATTGACTTCAAAAGGTACCTGGGCCGCCTAGTGGTTGCTAACGACGGAATTGATGTCAAAACTGTCAAAAGTGGCCGCCACAAGAAAAACAATATGGCGGTTAGCAGCTACGGGCGACCGAGATATCGATTTTGAAGTCAATCGGCCCAAAAACAAAATGGCGCGACATTTTTCTTGATTTTGACCTTGGATCTGTCCTTAGAACTACGAGGCGACCCAGATATCGATTTTGAAGTAAATCGAATCAAGGACAAAAAACAAATTTTCCATCCCTATATCCCTTCATCACTTTATAGGTTTAAATAGGGATCATGCCACACATCCACCCCTTCTGGGGGATCAAGTCCCAAATTAAATTACAAAATTAGCTTCGCCCTACATGGGAATCGAACCCACAACCTCCCGGTTCACAGCCCATATATGCTGCCACTAGATCAAGGAGGCGACTAGAAAAGTAGCCTCATACCAACTTTCTTAAAAATCCGTTCAGCGATTTCTGGAATCCCACATAAACTTTTACCCCTTTAGGGGTTGTTAAATTTGTGTCCTTATGGTCAAAAGTATCCTCATAATAAATTTCATCGAAATCCATCAAGGAGTTTCAAAATGGATTGACTCCTAGACTCTCATGTCTAATATTTGGCACAAAAAACCGAATAAACGTAATATCAGAGTTAAAAATGTCGAGCACGTCCCTCCCCTTCAATGGTTACCGGACGACTGAGATCAACACGGACCGTCTCGGAAGACAATGATGTAAAGCCACAGCGTATGTGCAAAACCATTTTTTTCTTTATTGTGATAAAACTATTTAACTTGGTGAAATTTTTTCTCGACACATTTTAGATTATATTGATGTCTACTTTTTAAATCAAGTTACAAATGTATATCGTTCACCGTACGGGACATTCAAGGATTTCAAAAACATATGAGAGGTAACTTTGTTTTGTTTTTTCTATCGAGAAATCTTTTAGTAATTATGTTTTTGCTCTCGCCAGAATTTAAGTTATATGGTCTATTAATACATTTCCAAAAATTACCGTCGTAATCTTAGTACTTTAGGACACCCAAGCTTGTGAAAATCCTTATTTTGTTCTCATATCCTCTTAATTAAGCAGGCGTTTCTAATGTAAACGAATAAGGCAGAACAATATTTGGAAGGTAAATGTTGTCTCTGAAGGTAACACATTACAAATACGTGAAATGCTTAAATTACAGCTTGTATTGTCGTATAATATTATGATACCGGTCAGATTGAGATACGTCACAACTCACACCACGCCTCACACGTCACACGATAGAACTATTTGCCTTGATAGTATAAATAGTTCATATTTCATGGGGAGTTCGTTAGGATGTAAAATTAGTGATAACGATAATCATGCTTATTACCTCTATAATCAACATGAGTTATCTAAAAATAATTCGATTGTATATATATATAATTCATAATTACTACCAGTTATTTATCCTGCTAGTGCTATATTGTCTGCTATCAAATATATCTAAAGAACCCAAGTAAATAATGACTATTTTTAAATTTCCCGGTGAGCGATATCATTAATTGTGTTATTCTTATCGGTCTGGTTAAATATTTGGAGCATGGGGTCCGGGGGGGGGGAGACTGGAGAGGTGTCGACCCAGTGACCTGTAGTCAACTCCGCGGGGACCTCGGCGGAAGACAGGGTTGCCACATTTATGTATACTACGTCTGTTCGTAACTGGCTGATTGACGTTGTAATCTTCATTTCATACATACATAAACTCAGAACTTTTTCCCGTAGCGGTTGGCAGAGACAATATATTTCCACTTACTAACATTCTCACACAGTTGATTCTCATGGATAGTTAAATTCAGATTTCAAACTTATTGCTCCGTTTAACACTGTCCCCTTTTAATGTAGGGTCGGCGTAACACATTTACATGTTGCAGACAGGACTTGTTTTAGTATTAGGCTAGCAGCTACAGGCTTCGCGTTAATACATGCTCGGCCATGTCGTGTAAGACAACGCGTTGTCTGTGTCAATTGTATCCAGGAGACCTCTCATACATGTTCCACTAGAGACTAAGACCAAGGAGACGACATTTCAAACTTATAATTAAGCGGCAATTAACTATAAATTAATGATGCCTGTACCCTCGGAAAGGTATGCCGAGATGAACTGGCGAACTAGAACACCCACATTTCGCCGAGCTCATTTTTATCCCAAGTGTGATAAGGCGTGAGCCTATCGTTACACCCTCCGGGCTGATGATAAAAAAATATCACTTTGCCCGACCCGAGAATTGATCCCAAAACTCAGGACGGTAGTAGTATTCGTACAGCGCACGCAACACAATAACGCCACCGAGGCAGTCTAAAAACTGAAAACCACAAAGTTTAAGTAATATAAGAATATTATTTGTGTATCCCCGCGGCTAATGCAGGTTTTACAATAAAGCTATTTTGTTTTGATAATATAGTCTTTGTACTCTGAAAGTTAGGAAAATAATTAAATGCGTCGCTTTGTTATTCTAATTACGTACAAAAATAGCCTGTTTTATTATTTAACAACCCTAACAACCGATTCAGGCAGGGCGGCAGGGCTGCCTCGTGACTATCAGCGGAAATATGTTTGTATTTCATTAAAAAAAAACTTGTTTACATTTACGAGCTGTTGTGATTTATCCCTCGGGGGTTTTACATTTTTCCGTAACGAAAGTACGAAGCTTCATTGTAATTGTGTTTGATAAAACAGAAGGGAAACAAGATGAGTTATCAGGGCCCGCCATTATGGTGTCCTAGCCTAATTAGTTAAATAAAAAGAATAAGTATAAGTTATTCTGTTTACATACATAAGCTCACGCCTGTATCTCCGGAGTTATAGGCAGGGGTAAACTAGAAGATTAGTTCACCCCCTATTTCGCTGAGCTTATTTGGGATAGATCCTTTCGTTAGATGGGGAAATGTGGTGAGTCTAACGCATGACTATAATATCTAAAATGGACCTTGTGGTTCAGGATTCATCCAATTCAATCCCAAGTTACTGTTGAAGCGTATAATGTAACGATTATAAACCACAATGCAACGTTGACGGCTCAAAGTTCTGACCTAAGTTTGATTTTGGTTGTGAAGTATAAAGTTAAGCATCTACGCGGGTGATAGATTATAAAATAAAATAATATATAATATATATAGTTGTCAAAATATAATATTTACAAATCTAATATTATAACTATCAAAGTTACTGCTTATTAAGTTATTTCGATTCAATAGTCATGTCAGGATATATATATAGGCCATTTATATACTTTGTGTTTTAATATAAACGACACTAAGAGGGTACTTTCAATAATAAAAATGCAGTGTGTGTTCAAATATCACTTTTTAATTATCTCTACTACCATTTCGGAACAAATTGTTACTGTGGAGAAGAAATGGCGAAAGAAACTCCCATCAACACTATATCTATTATCTTTTCTATCTTTCTCTTCATATTATATACCTTATATTACACAAGTCTTTCACATAGTAAATAGTTTTATACATAAACCGTGACAATAGGTAACCAATGATTCTATTTACTCAGAACTCTGAAGCAAACCGAGTTACTACCAATTTGTAGTCAGTATATAAGGAACGGTACTTAATACCAAGACTTCCTCGTTATAATAAGCCAAGTATATAATAGTATACTCAAATACTATACCTATTCCGAGCTATATAAAAACCTTATGTATTTTTAATAATTATATGAACAAGGAGTCTACTCGGTGTATATATTTACCTATATACCTTTAATTTAGGATTTGGCAATGCTATAATATACTACATAGCAGTAGAACATTACAGTTATACTATATACATGAAAACTGTAAATAATGCCACTACCTGTACCAGCTTCACTGGTAAATAACAATAAGTAAATAGTAACGATACCTGTACCACTGTTTACCTTTAGAGTTCTGACCACCTCCGTGGTCCGTCGACGACTGTGCGCTGCCGCACGGTGCAGTGACTTAAATAGTAGCGAGTAAACAAAACTGACAGCTACATTTATTTTCCTACCGTGAACTTCATTTTTAAAAGTGTATTGCTAGTTTCACAAATATCGGAGTATGACGTGGTACACATTTGTCAATAATAACTTTACAATTAAGAAAGTAATGGTTTAACGTATTTACAGTGATACATATTACACAATATTAGTTGTCATTTGTTGCTTGACAAATTAAAACATTTACCGGTTAAAGCGTTATATTTAGCAGTATGCTAACACGGGCGTCGTTTGTTTAGTGTCACTCACCTCCATGAGTTTCCAACTAGCGTCACCCCTTACCAAGTGAGCAACGAACTCATCTCGTACCCTGATAAGTGGTTACCTGTTACCTACGTTACGAGAACGGAATGTCAAGCTATTACAGAGTTGCCAGATTCATTCTTGAAATATTCGTAGAACCTGGATATAATAGTCCAGTAAATTTCCAATAATTAAAAAATCCTACTCGGAATTAATGACTCCACAGTTGTTTGATATTTATTGTAGGTTAGAGCATTCAACCTCATGGCTAAAACTCAAAAACCCAAACCATCAAAAGATACGGCCATCAAAAAGTATTTATTTTATTATCTAATATATGGAAAACTTATAACTACCATATTTTTAGATTATGATATTACAGGTTTTCACTGATAAGAATTTTTACATGTACGTTACTTTTTTTGTGACACCTCATCAGTATTAGTGTAAAATCAGTAGATGTGGTAACTGTAAGCTAGGTGTAATTGCACAGAGGTGTGTGTTTTGTTACCGCGACGAAATCTCATGCTAACGCCCCACAAATCCTCGCGGCGGCAGTACGTGACCAGAGTACGCGAACTCAGTACACTGTGTGAAGCTCGGGATTCATTGTGGTTGCCATTGTGTTTAGAAAGCTGATTTACCAATGGAACGAGCGAACTATTTCACCATATTCTTACTATAGTGATTCCTCATTCCACTACACTGAAATGCAGACAATGAATGAAAGTGAATGAACGATATAATCGAGATATCGAAAAATATTTTCATACTAAAATGATCACATTATATTATCTTAAAAACGCCCACCAGCCCCACCACTAATATTGTGTCGGAAGAATTATGCCTGCCTGTAGCTAGTGGATTGCTGAATAAGCACCAATATTTTATGAAAATAGTGCCTGCTTGCGTACATCTCTGCTTGCACCCTCGGGAATATATTATTATGTAAATCGTGAACTGATGTACGTAGATTTAATATGGATTAACTGTGATATGTATATATGTAAATTGATAGACTACGATGGTAATTGGAGATTCATTAATCCATTAGTCGCTAACTCACTAAAATGTAGTATACGCGTTTGGTGTCGTGTAGGCGACGAAGTACAGCACAACACAGAAGTTATGCCTCTTTTGAAAAATACGGTCAGGTTAGATGTGAAAATTATTTATCTTCCGAAGTGTGCACATAATATTATTATAATGAATAACAAAGTCATAATATTATGGGGTCAGCTAGAGGCGTTAATTTTTTTTTACATCTGTTTATCACCTCGATATCGACCCTATCATTATTTAACAAATTAACATATGTAGTTAAATGTGACTTTGCGTTGTTATTTTTAAGCCGCCCACACTATCGTAGCAGACACGCGTCGTTGCTACAGCTACAGAGCTTTATTCGGTGATATGCTCGTCCAATACAGTTTTCTATTATTCCTTTTTACGTTATACTTACTCTCTTTATGTAAATAAGGTTTTAGCCTTTAACATACCATTACTCAAGTCAATCAAGCAGATCGATTACTGTAATTACATGCGGTTATTAATCATATCAATTAGGTAAGTGACCTGTGTTTATAGACAAATAATTTAGCATGGAGTATTTTGGAGATAAAACGTTATTATAAACGAGACGGTCACAATGGCAAACAATTTTGACTACAAGATTGATTTTCCGCGGACGTACCATATAGCTTAGTTGAGCTATTGCATTTTGCAAGGTCAGTGTTAACCAGCGCTTTTGGTTAATATTTCTGATGACGTTTGGTTAATAATTCATACAAATATCAAGACGCGCATCGAACTCGATACGAATTCGATTGTCAAAAATATTCCTGCTAGAGCCACTGAATAGTAAAATAGTTTATGTTTCTTTAGTATATGTATCATAGATTGCTTGAAAGATTAAAAATTATTTATGGAACAAGAACTGTTTCATTGTCGGTTGTTATAGTGGAAATATAAATCATTTATTCACAATACTGTATTAATTTTGAGGTAGTGGTCACCATTATTTGATTACTACATCCAAAGTCGCCATCACATTATTTTCGTATCATTTTCCTTGAATTTTGGCAACCCTTTATACATGGTTGCATGTACGGTGTATGTACCTCAGTAGTCGGTGTTAAATAATAACAAAAGAACGGCGTGTGAAGCACCTCGCCTGACCTCATCAGGTCGGGACGTCGACACCTTCTCGCCTGCACTCTGAATACTACAGCGGATCCCAAATATGAACTTAATTACTTCATAATATAGCGCATGCGCTTAGCTTAAATACGATTTCCATAAAAACTTTTAAACGAGCTCATTTTTTTATTTTAATTTGATCCAATAAATAAAACAAGTTATGTGTTCGTTTGTCTTTTAATTTTGCTAATCTAACCAACTCTGTAATAAAATTATTATCTTTTTAAATGTTGGATCTTTGAAGTTTTACCTTCGTTTTGTCGACGTGAAGGACCAAACTTAAGTATTTATATTATCACGATATTACTATATACGAGTTGGTACATACGGGAACGGAGTTACAGGTGAAACCTCAACATACAGATTAAATAATATTCGCAGTATAATTAATCATACTTTATATTCATATCACCCACCCAATTATATAGAGTTAAGAATATACAAATTATATTATCCTAACATGTCACGGGACCTCACGTGTTATTCATTATACTAATACATTTTTATTGTCCGTCTGTGCGTATTAACTGCTCGTTACTGCACTTTTAATGACAGTACCATTAATGTATGACGGGAGTCGGGGCTAATGGATTTAAAATTGACCGACACAATACACGTTATGTATTATACATATTTGATCAAAATTATTCGTCTTACTATGGAGGATGCTCAAGACCGGGCGAAGTGGAAGCGTCTAAGTAGGAAGGCGGACCTTGGCAGAAGGACGGGATAACGCCAGGCAGAAAGAAAAAAATCCGGAATAATTCGTGTTCTTCCTATGTCAGATATAATATCTTCACACCTCTTCAGAAAACGGGTGAGGTGGTGAAGCGCTCTTAAACACGGTTTTATTATTGATTCAAGATTTCTCTACACAAAATTTCATCAAAATCAGTTCAGTGGTTTAACTGTAGAAACCCTAGTTCTTAGTACCTAATTCGTCGGAACCGTCGATTTTTTAAAAATGTTGTTTTGGTAAAGAATTTAAGCATTAAAATGCATTAAGTAAACGCTATTATTTTGAGTTTACACATACAATTCAATTTACATGTATGGATTAGTAAAATGAGAATCGTTTAATACCCTTGCAACTTCGCTGAAGATTATCTCGAACATGCAATAAAGGTGCTTTAACGAGCATTTATGAGTGTAAGATAAACTAAACGTTGCGTCACGAACTCACGACCCACGAGTCACGTCGCGACGTAGCGTCGTAGTCGCGCTGTAAAACTAGCCTTAAATATTTTATTACCAACTCTACACACACCATTGTAGTCCGTAGCAGCACAGTATGAAGATGTTAATAGTTTATCATAACGTATGATATGCCTTTAAAGCTTTACCTTAATAGTAGTTGTTTATAAGCAAATGTAGTAAGAGACCCGAGACACATTTATTGATATTTAGACGTGTAATAATAAATACACCCAACAATCACACACATAGTCCTGCCCCACACTAAGATCGAGTCTTGTGTTCTGGGTATCAGGAACTACGAGAGATTTTCCGTCTCATAATACCCAGACCTGAAACAAATATCTGTGGGCCACACAGGCATTTGTCTCGGTGCGGGAGTTGAACCCGCGACCTCACGTTTCACAGCCGGCTACTCGCCCGCTGCGCCACGGAGCCCGTAAAAAATATTAAGTATTGTCTAACTTTAAAGTTAGTTTGTCCACTTTTTTCTTATGTCATTGTCATATAGTTTGACCACAGACATGTAAGTTTAACAGTGTAAAATAAATCACTGTTTAACTTTAGCACCGTTTATATTGCTGTCACCGAGCTTATTTTTTTGTTTATTCATATGAACGACAAGCGTATCACCGTATCGGGCACAAAATCCCAGCCAGATCATGAATGACATTTGCGAAATTAAATCACTAAGAAAAGCATCTTTGACTAAAATATGGTGCTCCTGGACGGATAAGATAAATCAAATTAATGAAAAGACATGTATTGTTTCGTGTAATATAATGTGGGTTAATTCGGTGGATTGCACGATGTTCAGCCTGTGATCCATAGAGCCATCTCTACAGAAAAGCTTTACCGTAGACGTTAGATAGGCTACTGGACTCCCGTTAAATATTCAACGCGTCCATTTGCCTCCGAGCTAGTTCCAACATACAGCGGCGCAATGGAGCCTGTCGCATTATACAGTAAGCTCTCACTAGTAGTGGAAGTAGTGATCTTGGTGATTGTAGCGAATTTCATTTGGATATGTTAGGTAATGAACTATTATTAGATTAGATTATTGTATTATACATCAACATACACATACAAAATGAAAGGAAGAAATTAAATAAGTGTAACATTACACTTCGTTGTCGCTACGACCTCTGCCAGACTATTTGGGACAGCGACGCGATAGATCAGAGGTTACCTTCTAAAATAAACCACGGAGACAAACTAATAATCTTACTTCTCAATTAATGTAAATAGTAAAACTTGAAAGTTTACATCCCACGCTTTCCATCTTTAACCACATTAACTACGATTTTGGATAGTAAAAACTTTATCAAACTTCTCGGTTTGACCCTCGACTATCAAGAGCTGCCATATGATTAATTAAATTCTATTTAAGAGTCCTTTATCTATCGAACACCTCGAACTCTCATAAGTGAACACTCTCACGTGCGAGCACTCTCTGTGAACACGTTAATTAAGCCCTTATCGAAGGCCCTCAGAGGCCCTCAGACCCTCGCACGGTCGCACCCTCCGAGAGGGCCTCAATTAATGACCCCAGATCTTCGAGTCTCAGAGATCGATCACTGATTAACTGACTCTCGGGACGTCGTGATTGATTCTGTAATATCGGTTTAGAATATAGCTTTTGAACTAGATTACTATTAGTTAGCTATCATTTAGATAATAATGTGGGGTCGCCCGGTTTCCGTTTATGAGCGGTTGATGTCTTATCAGCAGTAGATCAATCATGAGTTTTTTTTCTAGCGATTATAATAATAAATAATATTAGCCCTGTAATATTACTGTCCCACTGCTGGTCACGGGCCTCCAACTACTAATGAGAGGGGTTAGGCCTTACTCTACCATGCTGGCCTAATGCGGGTTGGTAGACTTCAAATACCTTCGAAATTCCTGTGAAGAAATTCTCGGGTATGCAGGTTTCCTCACGATGTTTTCCTTCACCGTTATAGCAAGCGATATTTCACAATGAAAATACACTTAACATAGAAAAGTCAGAGGTGTATGCTCCATTTTTGGGGTTGGTCTCGAACCTCCGACGCTTGTCTCGGCAGTCCGTACCATTACCAACTGAGCTATCGCTGCTATCGATTACATAGAATATTTATGTGACAAACACACCAGCGCCACGCGGTTACGTGAAGAAGTAATGGTTGTCATACAGAATGAGCTACAGGAGACCCATCCGTTTATTTTAATGATTATTTTCTTTAACCGCCTCCATGGTGTAGTGGCCGAGGAACATGTTTTGAAACGAGAGGCTGCGAGTGTGATCTCTGCACCGAGACATGATACACAATCAGTCACCATGCAGAAAGTCTTTCCTAGTTCTTAATATCAATGACACAAGGTAATGTCTTAGCGCGGTGTCAAGAAACTTTCTGTAATTGTTGGGATGCTTGAAAGATCTTTTTTTATCTGCACCCCAGAAGCTCAGACGAACACTATCAAAGCTCTTGTTACAAATTTGTTTGCATCGGTTAATAAGATCAAACAAATATTGGATTTAGTAAAGAAACAAGATCAGAGCCCGAGGCGTTAATTACATTGCCTTCTCCACTTTAAAACGTAAACACAGCTAGACTGGCATCTAGTCGGTAAGGCAACTTAGTTCCAGAGTTGCCAGAGATACTTGTTATCGTAGAAATCTGCTGATTATTTCACCGAATTTTTGAAAGATTCGTAAGCGTAATTTGCACCGACTGGTTTTCTGGATTATTACTGAAAATCTTTATTTTATATTGTTTCTTGTTTATTCACGTTGTTAGTTATTTAATAGGAAATAAATATTTTTCTTCTAAATCTACCAATTTTTAGATCCTTTAGGGTTATATTTTCCTTTAAGAAGTTAAATTTCTACTTGTAATTCAAAATATCTGTGAGTTTATTCAATGTAAAACGCGGTTATTAACCTACTTCAAAACGATGTTCTCAATTTGTTTGACTTTTCAAACGCCTTATAAAAGGAGGTATTCAATTTGTTTGTATGTTTTTTTTGTATGTATGTATGTTAGGGGAAATCTTCGCCAATTATGGATAGGTTTTCAAAATTCTTTATGTGTTCGATACAGCTTATTACAATCCCATATAAATATATTTGATCATGATCATATTAATCTTTATGACCATCTACAAATGAAAATTGTCAGATGCACTTTCGTGTATCTATTTGTTTTACTTTTTCACCAGATGTACCGATTTTTTACCGTTATTTTCAGCTCAGATATGGCCTCATTGAGTTAGTTCGGCGCGAGTTACAAACCGCTCGAGATCAAACTACGAGCGATCCTGTCGGAATAATAACTGGAGTTAGCGTTCATTGAGAACTCAACTTTCATGAAACTCATTATTCCAACCTCGCTCCGATGTAAAATGGACGATTGTCCGTCATCCTGTCTGTGGTAGTTTAGCTTCTAAGTTTGTAGACAAATAAATTATAATTTTATTATGTCCGTCTGTCTCTCCGATGTCAGCAATTTTATTCGATACTTATGTATTGGAGCTACATAGATAAAGGAAGGATGGATTAAGAAATATATTTTGTGTGGTGATACTGTAGCCCGAGCACGAAAAACTAATGTAAATGTAAATGTATTCGAGTTCGCTGTGCACTGATGACGTTTGGTTAATATTTCATACAAATTTCATAGACGCGCATCGAGTTCGAATACATTTACGGTTGTCAGAAATTTTCCTGCTCAGGCCGCTGATTTATTAACTTTACGCGAATGATCTACATTGATATAAAACTATTTTTACGGATTCTATAACGATTTGGTTTTAAATTTTAAATTAAAACCAAATCTTGATAGAATTCGTAAAAATAGTTTTGTGTGGTGAATTTTTTTATAAGTTGAATTTAAGTTACATAAATTCATCCTTACTATGGAATCCCTTACTATTTGGGTCAGGCATGTACTTGGATGGGTTGATTTTGATTGCTTTGTATTTACCTCCAAGTGTAGCAATTTTGTCGTGTTGATATAGAAAAAAAAAAATAGTTACAAAATCACAAAATAGGCCATTAAAGACATCTAAGTTGTTCTAGCTTGTTTAGACTTGTGGCTTAAGATATTCAGAAGTAAACTAGTAGAATTACTTCAACCTATATTTTGATATTCATCATTAATGCAATTCTTAACTAGTAGTAGTAAAAAGCAGCGATAGCTCAGTTGGGAATGGTACGGACTGCCGAGACAACTGTCGGAGGTTCGAGACTAACCCCAAAATGGAGCATACACCTCTGCCTTTTCTATGTTAAGTGTATTTTCATTGTGAAATATCGTTTGCTATAACGGTGAAGGAAAACATCGTGAGGAAACCTGCACACCCGAGAATTTCTTCACAAAAATTTCAAACGTATGTGAAGTGGTGGATAGATTAAGGCTTAACCCCTCTCATTAGTAGAGGTTGTCCGTGCTCAGCAGTGGGACTGTAATATTACAGGGCTAAATATTATTATATTAACTAGTAGTAGTGTCCCGTGTTTGTTTCAAGTTTGGGTACACTAACTACACTAGAAAGTTAGGTCCAGCGCGGATTAGTTTTCTACTTAGTTACTGGAACCGGGTTGTAACTCGGTTTCAACTTTGTGCATAATTGTTAAAGTTAACTTTAGTGGGAGTTTATAGAGATGTTGTTAGGGTGTAAACAATGGGGGTACAGCCACCGTACCATAGTGTTGTATATTCCATGAACGATAAAGATTGACGGATGTTGTGCTATTATAGAATAGCAAGTCGATATTAATAAACCGCATATATTATGTAGACGCAGAGATTTTATAGTACTTTTGGGGGGATATGATAAAAACTTAGGGCAAAGGTACACGATTCCAAACTGTTCCTACCTGCTTCCCTCGAGCTCGATACGAATTCGATTGTCAAAAATATTGCTGCTCTGGCTGCTGATACTTATTCATAAAGAACCAACATCATCATCAGCCATAGGACGTCCACTGCTGAACATAGGCCACCTCCAAAGATTTCCAGGTCGACTTCCATAAAGAATCCTGTGGTCTGAATTAAAAATAAGAATCTAAGTATGTGGCCTGATATATCACACTTATGAACCTTTGACTTAATTTGCATTCGTAAAATTTTATCAGACTATTTGTATAATTAATTGGAGCTTTGAGGTTCCTCAAACAATATAATAATTGATGATTACAATATTAAAATATCTGGAAAGTTTAGAAGAAATACATATTTTATAAGACAATCATGTTTATCGAAACCAAAATTGATTAAAAAATATTACAAATATTTTAAATACACTCTTCAGTATAAAATATGTATGTAAATATAGAGTGATCCCGAGCGGGCACTCTCAAGGAGGCGGCTAGGCTGTGAAAACATTCCAAAACTCAGACAGAGTGTCGGAACAAAATTCTACCCACAATGGTATCATTAAAACTCCGGTCAACGAGGAAAAATTGTGCGGAGAGCAATCAAACTGACTTGTGGTTTCTTCCTATTAAATACCGTTTAATTTATCTGTTGGGCGGGCGCGGGGTCAGGGACGAGGCGTGGGAGGTGAGAGGGAAGGGCGCCTCGAGCAAAGATTTGCATATTAAAGGATCTGTTTCTATTAATTTTAATGACGTAGGTTTTACAGATTTATGTGCGAGACGATTTATGTTCGCAGATAAAAGGAGTTGATGGAAAATTGTACTCTGAAATGAATATCTTCAGTATGGCTGTGATGCAAGTCGCCGCAGGTTCGATCCCTGTTCCGAGATAAATGTTTGAGTAGCTCACAACTACTAAAAATCTCTCATAGTTCCTGATACCCATGACCATACTTGTTGGGGTGTTGGGTTAAGGCTATGTGTGTGACTGTTGGATGTTATTTATTTATCTATGTACCTATTTATTCAACTAGATGCTTTACCATTTGATAAAATAAAATAAAAATAAATAAATAAAAATTTACCGTCTAAGTAGTTATCGGAAAGTATGAACTATAGTGCATCTAGGTAGTCATTAGGATCTATTGCCAATCAGTAGGTGTCTACACCGATGTTAAGTACCACTTAAAAAATGTATAAGCCTACGTAAGTTTTTAATGTGCGAAAGGCATCCCCCCTTTTTTTGGATATTGAACCGTACCTGTAATCTTTGTCTGCAGTCCATTCTACTCTTAGTTGAGCTATCGCCGCTTGTCGCAGTTAAATAAATATCCTCAATAAACTCGAATGGATCCTCAACAGAACCAAATAAAAACGGAATGTTTACATAATTTCCTTTCGTTTCAGATCATTTGAGCCTTCAGTAGATGAAATTATGTTTATTAGACTACATTTCGTATTTCTTTGTACAGAAATCGTAACATTAATTCTATTCATGAAGAAATTACGTTGCTGTTTGAACTTGTATGAACGTGAATAAAGTTGCGATTCTGCGTAAATTTATCGAAAGTTTGTAAAAAATATAAATATCTTTAATATTTTTGTGACAAAATGTGGAACAGAAATATTTGACGTGGGACGATGTTAGAATCTTTTAGGCTGTACCAGCGTGCAAGTTAATAAGGAACTTTGAGCGATTATGCTGAACTGTAATAACCTAGTAAAAATTAAAGATGGAGAATAACCGACCGAGCGGGTCATGTGCCAATACGTCTCCGGATCCTAAAATGTAATGCTGGAAATCATTATACTATATGGTATAGTATAGTAGGTATACAGGTGTGGTATAGTAGGTATGCAGGGTTTGCAAGTGGCCCTTAATGTTAAAAACTTGATATTCAAAATATTCAACTAATTGGGAACCTCCTATTTATTTATTTACATTTTTTATGCAAATATGTATAAAGGTGGACATAATGCCTGAGGCATTCTTTACCTGCCAACCTTTGGGTGATGCAGAGAAAAACGATGTAGGTGTAAAACATAAATTCATGCTGAGAAGAAAAAAAAACCTGGTTTACTGGTTTTAAAAGGCACAAAGGGTTATTCAGAGGACCATGTTTCCAATAAAATGCAATGGTAAATTAAGTAACGATGTCGTGGTCGGTCGGTGGATCGGGCGGTCGGTCGGGCGGTCGGTCGGGCGGTCGGTCAGGCGGTCGGTCACGCGGTCGGTCGGGTGGTCGGTCGGTGGATCGAGCGGTCGGTCGCTGGGCGGTGAGATAGAAGCTGAGGTGCTTTGAGCGCTTTTTAGGTTTCCATCAAAAGACAAATTGTGTTAACGGTTGGTTACTTTCGTCAATTTAATGGTATACATGTCTAGATTCCGCGTTGTTTATTGTACTAGATCCAGACAAGAACCTATGAAAAAATAAAACTCAATAAATGACAAGCATACGCCTGTAAATCCAAAGGCAAAGGCAGACTAGACTAAAACCCACGCGATTATTTCCGTTCCAGATGTGATGGGGTCTTGTCTATGGCCATATCGAACAAAATTCCAGACTCCGGATTAATACTGAATAGAAAAACCTAATATTACTTTGCCCGACCTAGGGATCAAACCCGAGATCTCGGGACGGTATTTGTATCGTGCACCCAAAACAATTATGCCACCGGGGCAGCGAATTAGTGAATGGACTTCGACAGTAAATAAACATCACGAACACATTAAATTCAATCAATATTAACAATAATTTGATTTCCATTAACTATGTCCCTGTGCTACATTCAAACGTCCTCCCAAATTGACAGGGCAGGTAAAAGACCTCCGAAAAGCGACACGACATCAATTACGATCATTTTTATTGAATGTATTAGTTGGGAGGGGCTGCCCTCCGTCACAGCGGTGATGAGGGTCCTCATTGGTATGCGGAGGACCTTAATATACTAAAAATACATACAATTCGCGCAAAATAACATGGCCCTGCTAGGGGCACTCTAGCATTCTATACTTTCTACCTTCCGCGTCTCTGAAATAAATAGTTATGGCGTCAATACGCAAGTTACATACGGTAGCTGTGCTATCAGTGGCGTGCAGTTCAGATAGACAAAGAGACACTGTATATCCTCACAATTTGCTATTTCCATAATAAATTAAATAATGAAAATCATGAATAAAATGTATTTTCAAAATACCAATGCTCCGCTTATGTTTAAAATCGACACAGAGATGATAATCACTATGATAGTGCTGCAAGAGTTAAAGACAATAATTGTGCAAGATTTTTGTCTAATCTGGTCAGAATGCCTATGCACGTCACTATATGCTGTATACTTTGGGCAAACTTTATCGTAAATATTAAAGAGATTTCTTAAAAATATTATTGTTTTACAGCCTCAAGTCTTAAAATATAAATGATTATGCTACATAAATGGCATGACCTACTTAGTAGGTAGATCTACTTACTCTTCCACCTTTTTGCTATAAAAGTAGGTATCGTTTGCACGGGAGGAGTCGCCGTCCTCGAGGAGATGAGGGTCATTGATATGCACCTCTCGTGGCACCTCTCTAATGACGTTGAAAAATACAGCCATGTACTGAATGCATTAGTTACGCGTTTAACCTCCCGTCACAATGTCGAGACGCCATCTTACGACACCTCATATTGCAACGCTATTTTTTATTTTATTGTGTTGTCAATTTAATAAAAACTGCATTAAATTAGAAGTGGGTAAACAGAATGTGGGCTCTGAGAAAACCCATTAAATTATAACATTATAAGTGTGTGTGTAACAGTGAGCTTTCTTACGCGGCCCACAGTCAGAGGCCACGTTTCCGTTGCCGCAAGTCAACACCGGTAACACACAACTATCAAAGACTTTTGACTTAAGCACTGAAGTATTTTGGACGAAAAGACCTTGCGTAGTTTTCCGAACGCTGCCCAGCCAAGCTGGCCGCTTCCAACAGGTCGATCTAGAAATCTTTGGGGTAGGACTATGTTTAGCAGTGGACATCCTATGGCTGATGATGAAGTGTGTGTGTATATGTTTGTTCTCTTTCACGAAAAAACTACTCGATGGATTTTACTGAAAATTTACAGTTATATATAATAGATTATAGTTATACTTATTGTCCCGGAAAATCAATATCCACTCGAACGGAATTGCAGGCAACAGCTAGTATAACTATAAATAAAGAGAAGCTATAACACATTTATACGGAAAAAGATGTAAACCTATGTGACCTTATTTATTTATTGTACCTTTTTCCCGGCGTTTTCGTTGAATTGTAACTATGTCTTGCTTATATAATAATGCATATGTTATTGCTTGTGTTTTCATGATGATAGAGTTGTTTGTAACACTTAGAATTATGGAACCATTAATAACCACGAAAGCCTTGTTGAATGCAAGGAAGACGTATTCATATTGTCTCGTAATACAAACAATTGTCTACAGATGTGCTATTCATTAAAAGAAAATTATATCTGGCATACTTTGATACAAAGGAGAACGAAAATTGTTGATAAACATATATACATCTGTTAAAAAAATAATTTAAACATGGATGCAGCTGCCGTCATAAAACGCAGTGTGTTATGACGGTGTGTATAATGTGTGCCAAAGCTCCAGAGTTATTTTATTAGGTGAGCGTCTCGACAGCGGATACTCTAATCCTTCTCCAACCCCCACCTGGCCCACGTCACCCATGCGCCCAGGTCGCCCACTCCTCGCCTGAATGTAATTTCACCACATGCCATGTATTTCCGTGTCGTGTCGAATATTAAACTATTTAAAAGCAGAGCCAAGCGTTTTTGGTGAACGGTCGGTGTTTAACTAAACGCCGCGCCGAGTACACATCACCACGTTTGTGAGGAATTTAGCAGTTTGTACGTAGTTTATACTCGCTTTTTGGGTAATTACTGTTGACTTAAGACTATGCATATTGACTGTTTAGTATGTGAGTTTTGGAAAACCAAAAAATAGGTAAAGTATTATATCCTCTTTTGATAGTGCACATTTGTAAAGATATTTCTAACTGTGGTCCACTAATTTAGCATTTATTTCTAAAACAAGATAAGAAAGCCTCTTCTCTTACCACTTTATGACATGGGGAGAAGGTTCATAATGTTGTTATTTATAAGTGCAAATATTAACTTTACCCAAAAGAGGTTAGTATCTCTATTTTAGCGTTACGTTGCCCCCATAAGGAAGCGACTAGAGTGACCTCGATCAATTGCAATTTCGTTCGGAACCACTCCTATATCTCCGATGGTCCTGCTCTACATTTGATTTGAGATAACATTCCAATTTCTGGCAAACTGACCTTTCTTATTGATATGTCCAAAAGTTGTATCTTTTGAACATCTTATAAGAACTATCAATATGACTTGCTTAAGTTTCTAAGAATTTTACAAATCTAACTTTGTAAGAGTTTAGGGTTATACTAGTATTTATTCTAGTTATGTGTTTGTGTTCCCGAAGGTAGGTAGAGGTCAGTTGGTATACTCACATGACACAGCATTCCGCTGAGCTTATTTCACTCTCTTCTTGCAATGGGCGGCGCCGGGCGAGCCTGTAGCTAACTCGAACATCTTAATCAAAAATCGTGTTTGTCCAACTTGGGGGCTTACCATCACGTCTTATAGCAGTATAAAGCCAGTACTTTTTTACAGTACGGGAATCGGTACAAGTAG
The DNA here is from genome assembly GCA_036417725.1 of Clanis bilineata. Taxonomy (NCBI): domain Eukaryota; kingdom Metazoa; phylum Arthropoda; class Insecta; order Lepidoptera; family Sphingidae; genus Clanis; species Clanis bilineata. The sequence goes on from CM071144.1 coordinate 17,025,661, forward strand.
GATTATAATAATACTGCTATAACACCTTGTGGTAACCCCCTGAACTTATTCTCGATAATTATTTCTACCTGTCCTTATTCCACCTTAATGTGGGGTCGGCGCAACACACTTTTTCAAGCATGTTGCAGAAAGGATTTGGATAAGTTTTTACGCCCGGCTGCCTGCCTGACGTCAACCCTCTTTGAAGGATCCAGTAACTTATTCCCGACAGTAGTTTACTTTGTCTTATATTAAAATTCATACTATTAAAACTTGTCGACGAATATTTTATTATATTTCAAGGACACTAATACACTTTCCCTAAGGTCTACAATATAAAGTAAAGAGAGTAAATTGTGAAACCTGTTGAATTGTTAAGTGGGCTATTCTTTACTATAAAGTTATGCGCTCCCCGGACACTCGAGTTACACACAATGGCCTCTGAATAAATCATTACAGCTTTGTGGCTCAAACGATATTGTGAGGTAAATGAGTTACTCTCTTTTACGAGCACAGTTAAAAAAGTCATTTAAACAGTTCAAGTAGGTTTAGTCTTAATTTGACAAAGTTGAATAAATATGTTGACATTTAAGTATTTTAAAATGTCTTTAGGTGTCAATTTAATTTATTATTTAATATTATACATGCTCAAACATAACGTAGACTTATCTGCGTTGGAGAATTTAAATTGAATATTAAATGATGAAATAATATATTAATTCAAGTAATTATTAGTAAATGTCACAATGATACCGAGGCGGTTAATAAACTAAAGCAATTTGAATATTCGTATTATAACTAGCTGTACAAAGACTTCTATGTATACTACTAGACTGGCTGTTCGGTGCATAGAGGTAGAATGTGCGCATTAAGTCTATGTTAATCGACCTCAAATCACTATAGAAATCTGCTCTTTTCCTTAGTGAAACGTCAAATACTCGCCATCATGTGCCACAATTTTACTTCAAAACAGCTTGTCTAGTAAATACTAGAAGTCTTTATAGCTGTGCATACCACTGGAAATCTGAAAATGTCATTCATAGGAGGTTGACTTCAGACAAGCAGCTCGCTGTAAAAACTAAGCCGAGTCCTGTCTGCAACATGCTTGAAAAATGTGTGGAAAAGAGTCCAAATGTACAAAGCATCCTATTTCACAAAAAAATGATCTGATAGGGTAACTTACGGTAGCGTATCGTATGGTGAGATTTGTTACAGCCCAGCCCCGAACACCTCTACCTTTCCAATCCAATACCAATCGTTTTCCTTTTAGGTCGCTACGCACTTAAGATTGTTCCAGTGTTGTAGTAAGAACGATGGAGATCACACACCAACAGCTAACCCACTTGTTCATTGCTACATATAAAAAGTTTCATTAGACGCTTGACTTCAATTTAAGTTATAATCAAACTAATTCATAAAATAATATTAAGAAGTGGCCCATTTCCCTTTTCCCTTTTCTAATCCCTTTTATTCTCTCCTTTTAAGTTGGCAACGCACCCATGATTCTTTTTGTGTCTATGGGCGGTGGAGATCAATTACCATTAGGTACTGCTGCTCTGCTCTGCTCGTTTGCCAGTGTCTGCTATAAAAACAATCTTTAAATTGTTAACTAATTGCCTATTAATCTTACAAATTCAGCTAAAATCTACCTCAATAATGTAAAGTCATGAACGTTTTGTTGAATTTCAATAAGCTGTAGTAATAAATTATGATAGATATCATCTAGCCTAGGTAAGACAAATGAGTGGAGCTCGCAAGTGATTACTGTGGAGTGCGGCGCGACCTATGGAATACTAATACAAATTATAAACTTCTGTAGGTATAGTTATTTCCTCCTGTAGTGCAATGTACTCACGTTTTTGTGGTGATTTCGTTCAACGTTAAAGATAGTTAACACGATAATAACATTTATAGTAGACATATACATAGTTATATCATCATCAGCCATAGGACGTCCACTGCTGAACATAGGCCTCCTCCGAAGATTTCCAGATCGACCTGTTGGAAGCGGCCTGCATCCAGCGAAATAGTTATATACCTACTATAAATGTTACTATTGACAATTCAGATGCACTTACATTGAAGGGTGAAATTGAATTCGTAGCCGCTGTCTCAGCAATTCGTTTTACCAGTTATATCTTTAGTGTAATTTTTTGATATTTTAAAACGATTTTCTTCTACCAATTACTTAGTACGCTTTTTCTAAATAGACTCGAGTAAAGGTTGTACTCGTATTTGAAAAGGGCGAAGGGAGCCAGTGGCTGATAAATTACGAACCTAAGACAAATGGCGGTTATAGCGAGATATATTTCTCTAGAATGCCTTGGTTTGTATTGCTTCGGACCTAGGGGAAAAAAATTAATTTTAAATAGTGTTTTAGAGAGTCGTCCTTGGTCTAGTGCCAGATGACCTGCGGTCTAGGGAGTACTCGGTTCGTTTTTCAGGTCCACCATTCGCCCCGGACTGGATCACCAGAGGGGGTTAAAGTAATTAAAGGGGTTGAGGTCAGGCAGGCGACTGGTCGCAAAATTAAAGCCAAATCATTTTCTGCAATATGCTTGAAAACTTTATGATGCGCTGACCCCACATTAGGTGGGATAGGTGTAGGTGAAAAAGTCACTTAAAGAGTGGATCAAACTGGGATTTGATCGAGGAGGCCACTGTCATAAACGCGTCAAGAATATCTATAACAGTTCAATCGGTGTATTGGGCCTTATTATTCCGTTGCAGCATATGACGTACACAGAAATATGTGTATTTTCCTTTTACAAAAAATCTCCAACGATTTTTTGCCAAACCTCGTTTTCACGCACCTATCCCATAAAATCCGGGATAAAAATAAAACGTGTTAATACAGTGATATACAGAGGGTAGGCAGGGATGTGGGAGCTGCGTGTCGTCACCGACGCACCGTCACGTACTCGTGCCGACATCGGGCACGTGGATTACTTACACGTGGAGACAGAATCTCTATGTTGCGGAGTTTTCTAAATGATTTTTTGTAAAGAAAAGATGGAGCTATATTGTTTTGTGAACCGCGTTCAAAAGGGATTTTCTTCGGCAAATGAGGTTTTCAAGGTTGGTGACTTGAAGTAAACTCCTTAACAAACATCATAGACGTCATTACGTTCTTGAAGTAGGTTTTTATGTTCTAAAAATGTATTATGATTTTTTTATGTGTATTTCATGCATTATAATAATTTTCACTATTTTCATCGATTACTTTCGCTTCTGTGGACCAATTTCGATGAAAACATATGGATCGACAAGTCTTATCTGTTGTGTGGAATGTAATCTATCTATATTTATTAAAGATTCGTTAACCAATCCTGGAATAAAAAATGATTATTCACAGAACGAGACGTTAGTTACTCGTACTATAGAATGTAGTGAATATAAGAACATAACATAAGCTCACGCCTGTATCCCCGAAGGGGTAGGCAGAGGCGCACTAGCCAACTAGTACACCCACATTCCGCCGAGCTTAGGTCCGTCCCAGATGTGATAGGGGGCGAGCCTATCGCCATATCGGGCATGAATATAAGTTAGTCTCAAAAGTAGTGAGGTCCGGGCAACCTCAATTGTTTGAGTATTCGATACGAAATCCTTCACTTGGCGCCATCATTGGTTCGCTGTCTGAAAATGCCTAATTAATTAAAACTAGTCGTGAAAATTCAATAGTTAGCGTTATTATTAGTTCAATGCAAATATTGTTCTTGTTAAATACAGGGCTTACGGTGAATTTGCTTCTATTTCAAATGCAGATTCATTATGTGTGATGCCCTTTGAAGGGTATTTAATTTTAGACAATATTATTAACTCCCATATTCAGTCATGGTGGGTTTTAAACACAGATAATTTTGCGTTAACCGAATTAAAAAAGAAGAGGTTCTCGAAGTCGTGAGAGCCTCCGTGGAGCAGTGGACGAGTAGCCGGCTGTGAACCAAGAGACCGCGGTTTCAATTCCTACACCCAGATAAATGTTTGTGTGGCCCTCAGATATCTGTTTCGGGTCTGGGCGTTATGATACCATAAGTCTCTTGATACCCGCGACACAAGACTCGTTATCTTAGTGTGGGGTTCAGTAGCCCGAGCACGAAAAACTAATGTAAATGTAAATGTATTCGAGTACGCTGCGCACTGATGATGTTTGGTTAATATTTCATACAAATTTCATAGACGCGCATCGAGTTCGAATACATTTACGGTTGTCAGAAATTTTCCTGCTCAGACCGCAGGAGTCAGGACTATAAGTGTGACTTTTGGAGAGTTATTGATTATTATTATCTATTCGTCAGTATCTTTATATGTACATGACATTTCGGATAAATGTACACTGATTTTCAAGATTGTTTTTGTGTTTAATATGATTACTTGAGTCGCACATAAAATTGAGCAAAGTACTATCAGAACAAACTTCTTGCTAAATAACAGAATCAACGTTGTTTTTTTGGTTTTTGAAGTCTTGTTGGTTTTGAAGGTGGTTTATAAAGTTTATAATTGTTCGGCCTTCATTTTTATTTTCCTACCATTGTTTTATAGGAAACTGATTGAAGTGGTAGCTATTATATTTTGGCTCCAGGCCGAAGATTTCCTCCCCATCTCAATCCCTATCTCTTTTGTGGATGGCGACGTATGATTATTTTGGTATCTGCTGTGCTCGTTTGCCGGTCTCTGCTATAGTTAAAACAGCCTGACAAAATTGAGGAGGCGCGAAAAGCAAATTTTGCTTTCGTGTAGCGGAAATTGCGTAAATTGCATCATGGAAGGCGCCCGCTGCCTCGTTTTGTTTCGCAAGCCTTTATTATAATAAGCAAGGGGTGTGTGTGGAACAGTAGGGATTTACATACGTCCGACACACGCGCGACGTTTTTCGGTTCATCAAATCAGGCCAGAAATATGATCTCTCCAGATTCGGAGTATGATAAACGAGCATATTTTCGTCTCATGGTGCCATTTGGATTGACCTTATTTCCACATAAAAATACGATTACCCGACTTGTGAAGTGAACCTAATACCTCGCGGTTTCTCATCCTAAAGCTGGCATTTTATACCTTTACCTGAGTATGCCGGTGTTGGGTCGAGGTGGATCAAAAAGGTTTTGGATACTTTACGGCTTTCGCGGTTTTTATGAGAACGGAGCGTTACGGGATCGTTGTTGTTATGTTATGCGTTTTATTTGAGGGTTCACGTGAGGATAAACTGAGTGATCCCACACCAACATTTTGTATGAAAAAATATACCAGGTTAGAGTCGGGTTATTTTTCCTCAAAACTGTGTGTGAGTATTACATAATATAACATAATATAACATAAGCTCACGCCTGTATCCCCGAAGGGGTAGGCAGAGGCGCACTAGCGAACTAGAACACCCTCATTTCGCCGAGCTTAGTTCCGTCCCAGATGTGATAGGGGGCGAGCCTATCGTCATATCGGGCACAAATTCCAGACTCCGGGCTGATATGGAAAAATCCAATATCACTTTGTCCGACCCGGGGATCGAACCCGAGACCTCAGAACCGTAGTCGTATCGAAATACCACCACGCCACCGAGGCAGTCTGTGTGTGAGTATAAACTTTACTAATCTAAATAAACCTTTTCAAATATATGTGTGAAATAAAATATTCGTATGGTGGTTTGAGCAGTCTGAGCAAAGTTTAAATGCGGTCTATAAATTTCAACAGGTCTACATACTAAATTTCTGGGCTAAGTTCAACATTTGTTTTAAAACTTTTACTAAATCCTTGGCTACGATTCGCAAATTCAGAATGCGGTCCCTCAATCCACATACAAGTTTATACTTGGGAGCACTCACTGTACTTAGTTATAAGTGTAGTATCTCCGCGGAGTCCTCATTTAACTTAGGGGGAAGAATATAAAGTACACTTAAATCTCTTTGATGACAAACAAACAGTAGTTAATTAAGTGACCGTTTTAGATGTAAAGCCGACAATATTTAATGAGCAAACAATGATAATAACAAAATGATGCGCCCTCACGGAAAATTAAATCCAGAGATTTCAATTTATTTCCAACAACGTTGGTCTCCATCCCAAATTAGAATCGTGAGTATCATGTACTACGGGGTAGTATATCTCTAATAGCTAACCGACACTAATGTTAAATATTTACACTGGTTTTTATAGCGGATTCGGTTGCATTACCTTTATTATTTCTACCGTATTTATCTCTTCTTTCTTCGTGTTTTTTTTTATAGCAGAGATTGGCAAACGCGCAGATGGGTCACCTGATGGTAAGTGATCTCCACCGTTCATAGACACACAAGACACAACAAGAATCATGGGTGCGTTGCCAACCTGAAAGGAGGGAATGGAAGAGGAGGGAAAAGGGATTGGGAAAGGGAGTGGAGAAATGGGCCACCGGAAATCTCAGTCACCGAACGAAACGCGACAGCAAGCTGGCACTTTACGTCGGTTTTCTGTGAGACAGTGGTATCTAACCGGTCGAGCCGGCCCATTCGTGATATAGTCGTTACTGTCTATAGCGTGGCTCTACCATTCAAGCCATATTGTACTACATAAAGCTGAAAAAACATCTTCTTTCTCATAACTATGTGTATTAAAATCGACTATCCTTGCTAGAAATATCTACGCCTTGACGCAAATACCAACAAAAATTATTACTCCATTAAATTTACCTTGAAGTAAACCCTGTCGATTACAAAAAAGATCATAAAATCAGTCTACATTTTGTCGAAGATATCGTGTAACGGAGTAAGTCGTAACACACATATAAACTACAGATGAATCGTGTCTCGCTTTTTGAAGTGAGTTCAAAATATATCAGTTGTTACATAAAATAGGAATTTATTGTATTGGATAAAATACTTGAGCGTTTCTTCACAACGATATTGTGTGAACAATGAATGTGCTATAAAACGAAACTAGAAAAAATATATTACGAGATTGGAATGTTCACGCGCTACATGCTCGTACAGTTGCCAATAACCAACAAATCCTCAAAAAATTGTATTTTTTTACAAATCCTGTTGAGTTTAAACTGGCAAAACGTGGGCGTGTTGTTGCAGATTTGTTCTGAATAATAAATCACACACATAGTCCTGACCCCACACTGAGATGCGAGTCCTGTGTATAAAGAATTGCGAGAGACTTTCGGTCTTACATTATTCAGAATATGAATGAAGAGTATGTAACGCGTGTAAATATGGAATATGTTTTCGAATCGAGCCGCACTCATGGCATTTGTACATAATTTCTTATTCTAACTGCCAGCATCTAAGGATTTTCTCCTCTCTTCTCAACGGCCACCAGCTTCACGTCAATCGCTTCTGGTGATCTAGTTCCTGGCAATTCATGTAATATCTAGTTTGCTAACACATTAATAACTATTACAGTGTGTAAAGTGTCCTTTGAGTTAGTAATGACGGTGCATAAATTAAAAGGTTTATGTTTCAAACAGTTCAACGTTTAATTAGCGGCCCGTACTTATCTTCTGACCGCTCATTTAGAGCTCTGTAGTAATTTTACTAAGCTGAAACTCGGTCTCTGCATTTTCATGGTTTGATTTTACTCAAATAGACTGCGCTTTATAAAATAAAAAGTTAGGTATACCTTTAATAGTTTTCTTAGCTCGATAATGAAAAACCACAAAAGTATTTAGATTGGAAAATAACAAATGTCGATAAAATGTGAACGCATAGTATAGTTCCACTGTATATGTTACAGTAGGGTTTATACACTTTCTAAGAGAGTTCCGCGATAAATCTGTAGGATAAATCAAGTTCAGTTTTAACATTAGATTAGTGACAGCGCTGCAAGTCACTTTAACTTTAAGTATAGATATGTGTCTGTTTTCGTGCTAATTTTTCATGTATTGAGTTTATGCATACTCATTGTTGCAATTAAATTTTTTGAATAATGGAGTCAATTTAAACTACGTAAAATAATTACTGTCGCGAATCGCTCTAATAAAAACCAGACAATTCCGACCACTCGAGTTTATTTGAAAAAGCTAATATTCTTTAGATTAGCGTTGTAATAAAATCCGCGCGAGATCGCCGCCATGTTCCGCCTCGCCGCCGCCTCGCCGCCGCCTCGCCTCCGTGCCGTCGCGTCGACTCTACAACATTTGGGAATTTAATTAAATGTACGTTTACGAGCACACCTTACAGGCCATATTGGTAGGGTCACCACTTAGAATTTCCAAAGGTCCTGAAAAGTCCACACAAAAATAAATATATAATAATTTATTGGACATTGCGTTAGTTACGTCTATAATTATAACGTATCGTAAAGCTCATGGAATATTCAACCGATCTGTAGGCTAGCTCCACAGGTTCGAATACTCAAAGACATTCAACAGTACATAGACGGAACAACGGCACGAAACTTGTGATCCAAAAGATAGAGAAGAAAAGACCTTGTGGTCATAAGTCACTCGGTTGTATTTTATATAATATGTAGTAAATGGCGTTACTGACGTTTGCGATAATTTTTTTTGTATGGAATGTTGCTTCATAGCGCCTCTATAGTATGTATATTAAATATTTTTGGATATATTGTACCTCGCAAAATAGACGCCACGTAACAGCGGGCTTAGCCAAGTGGCTTATGCGCTAATATGTAGTGTAGTCTTGTGTCATTCCCATACAGTTACTATTCTATTCGATTAGCGCATAAGCCACTTAGCTAAGCCCGCAGGTTGCAGTTGCGTTTCGAATTTCGATCAATGAGTGAGTCCCGGTGCCCCAAAATATGTAAATAGAACAGGTAGTTCACAATGCGGGCCATGTCCGGACAAGTCCCGTCAAATGGTCACCCCAGAGCGGGACATTCCAGCACCTCGGAAATGTCGCACTTCGGTCCGAGTAACGACTATTGTAAAATAATAATACGTTATGCCCTTACGACCACAATTTCGGCACTGATTCGTTTCTGCGGGGTACAAAAAACGGAATCGATTGTTATTTTTATGTAAGGTCGTGTATAGACAATACATAAGAGTTATGGATTCCCCAAAGCAGAAGCATGACCGGTACCCGTGTTACATTTATATGAGACCCAATAATGAAGTTGGAATGTTAAACATTTTCGATCGTCTTCCAAAAAGGAGAAGGTCCTCAATTCGTCTGTATTTTTTTTATTTATGTTACGCGATATCTCCGCCAAATGGACCGATTCTCAAAATCCTTTTTGTGTTTGATAGAGCTTATTTCAAAGGTGGTCCGATATAAATTTGGTCACGATCGGATTTGAAGTCGGTCCGTTAAGTTTTTAAACTTGTGATTATCTCAACACAAAAATAGATCATAAATAGATAACAAACATAACAAACATATGTGACTTCCTTGGTCTAGTAGTATACTTCTGTATATTATGGTTCGTGGACCGGGAGGTCCTGGGTTCGATTATCAGGTCGGGCAAAGCAAATTTTCTCCCGATTATTCTCCCTCCAGTATTCTCCCGAGACTGGATCCCTCATTGAGGTTGACGTCATGCAGCCGGTCGTAAAAACTATGCCAAATCCTTTCTGCAACGTGCTTGAAAAAAGTGTGTTGCGCCGACCCCACATTAAGGTGGGATCAGGGCAGGTAGAAAGAAAGAAAGCTTCCTAAGTTCAAACGAACACACATAATATTAACACAGTGATATGAGGAACTGAAGGCATTTTAATCTAAAGTTGAGTCGAGTTTTCGCGTAGTCCGAGAATGTTCCGCCCTTGTTATACGTATGTACTTGAATTTTATTTGTTTTTGTTGTGTGTGGAAATAAGGAAGTTAGTTTGTTGTGATTTTCGGTGACTCATGTGTTCGTTATGATCGCTATCATATCCTTCTTTTATCACGTGGAATACATTTCATGTGGTAGTGCTTCATCTGTGTAGACATCATCGATTTACCAAACGGTGTTCACTATTTAATTCAAGGTTGCAACAATAGTTCCTTATGTTTCCGCGAATAACTACGATTAAACTTTTTCAAATAAAATTAAGCACTTTGCAACTCCTCAGATTCTTGTATTGTCTAATATTCTAGTATAATAACATCGTAAATGATTCAACTGTGCCCGACACGAAACACCCCCGAGTCCCGACAGATTAGTAAAGTATGTAGGAGACACTGCGAGTAGTCACGACTTACGAGACGACAAGAGACATAAACTGAATGCATAACTACACAGTATGATTACAGCTAATGCATGTTATTTATTTATTTATTTATTTATTTATTTTCAGGCAACTAGGCCCATATATAAATACCTTACAAGCTAACATACATATTTATAACTATAAAAATAAAATTATCACTAAGCACTAAGTCTTTGTGCGCTCGTGTGGCACTTCTCCGCGGAAGCGGCGAAACACCACGCCCTGTGGCCAGAAGTCCTCCTCCATGATGAGGTGCAACAAGCAGTTCGGCACGCGCACCACAAACGCCTTAAAGTTGACGTTTCGGCGCGACTCCAGCAGCTGCACCCTCGGCGAGTATCTCGTCTTCTGGCGGACGTACTCCATGATGCTCTCCGCCTTAGTGGTGTAGTGTAGGCGTGAGATATACACCGGAGTGTTTGGCTGCGCGGCACGCACGGTGATATTGGGCTCCGCAGGAGCTTTGCCGCAGCGGTTCGCGATGGTTCGTTGGCGATGCTTCCTCCTTTGCACCATCACGAAACCATCGTTACTAGCCTGGTTCAATGCTTTTTCTAGCACAGGCTTCGTTGAGGGAGCGACGGAAGCGCTCACGGCGACTTTAGCAAAATCTTGATGACTTGATTTCGCCGGGGCTGCTGGCACAGACAGCGTGACAGGGTCGATGAACCGGGCGACGTTACGCGGAGGAGTCGCGGGGACGGGCACGGTGTCGCGGGGTGTGCTTGGGGCACATTCCGCTGATTCGGCATTCGACGTATGAAGCGGCGACAAAACTGCTGACGAGTAACTAGCCGCCGATGTATCGAGGCCAGCTCCACGACGCGTGTTTACGTATGATGCCTCCGGAGATGACCTAATTACCGTTGCGTTATTACGTAACGCATCCACCTCTTTACGTAAATCGGCCACGGTGGTTTGGGAGGCATCCAATTGCCGCTGCACATCCGCCAAGCTCGCCTTCAGAGAAACGATGTCCTTGAGAAGGCGGGTCACGTCGACGTGGTCGAAGGTTACGGGAGGGAGCTTGTTCAAGTCCCTCGCCACAAACGTCGGCACGTCGTCCGGGTCGGTCTCCTTTAGCAGCGTGATGATGTCTTGCACGCTTTTCTTCGTCCCGTCACGGCGGCGGGACACCATCTGCTCGCGCTTATTCAGCACGGTGTACAACATCAACTTAGAGGCAGCGATGTCGTCCTCGCTGAAGTTCGATACACAGATCTGGACAGCAGACACCTCGTCCATCACGTCCAGCTTCTGTTGTAGGAACGCCAACAGTTCGTTCGCCATAAGTTCACTACTCATGGCGACTAATATTCAAGCGACGGCTTGCGCCGCGCTGCACTGTACAATATGATGACAATGTTAGATTAGATGTGTCATGTCACATGTGGTAAACACTTGATATCACCAATTTGTTTTCTTTTATTACTAATGCTGTGTGCTGAGTACAATGCTTTACTAAAACTCGCGTTTATTTTGAGTATGATCATTATCATATCAGTGGCCTGAGCAGGAATCTTTTTTGACAATCGAATTCGTATCGAGCTCGATGCGCGTCTATGACATTTGTATGAAATATCATCCAAACGTCATCAATGCACAGGGGTTTTTCGATGGGGGTTTTATATGAATTCGACTGTCAAAAATATTTCTGCTCGGGCTGCTGGAAATTAACTCCACATTAATCGTAATTTTTCTGAAGTCTAAACCTAATCGAATATACCGGTAGTATGGATGCAGGGATGCAGCAGATCCGAGCATATCCGTGCCTCCAGCGTCGGACGCCGGATGGATGTGACGTGGATGCGATACCGCCCCGTCGTATCGCGTCGCGTCGCGTCGTGCCGCAGCCGTGCTCCTGAATAAACATACGTTATTAAGTTTTATTAGCTGTTCCGAGCCGCGCTGCTGTCGATGTCGGAACTGAATTTATCGCAGGTTTTCTATTCGATATTGGTTTATTTTTGTATGAATGCTACACACGATTTTGCATACATTTTATGGAATGGTGAGCAAATTGCTAGTCTGATATTACGTTATTCGGTTTTCCACATTTTAACTGACTCCAAAAATGAAGATTATATTTGTTATGTAGGGAATTATCTTCTATAGGATTTTCAAGATGATTTTGTGTTCGATAGAGCTTACTTGATGAAGTATTATATTTTTTTTCAATAGGCCTCGTGATTGGTTTATAATAATTTATATTTTGTTTTTATTATTTACCTGCCTTGGTGGCATGGTTATATTTCGGTACGAATGCCGTCCTGAGGTCTCGGGGTCGATTCCCCGGGCGGTAAAGTGATATTGTATTTTTCCATATCAGCCTAGAGTCTGGAATTTGAGCCCGATATAGCGATAGGCTCGCCCCCATCATATCCGGGACGCAACTAAGTTAGGCGAAATGTGAGTGTTCTAGTTCGCTAGTGCGCCTCTGCCTACGCCTTCGGGGATACAAGCGTGAGCTTTTGTTATGTTATTATTTCTAGGTCCTAAAGACTGATTAAAACTAATTATATTTGTTTTATCGGTAATTAAACAACGGTTAGTCCATTGCTGGAAAGTCCCCATATTCAGTTTTAATGTCTAGACTGTAGACAGAGTAGTTAGATCGATTCATAATAGACATTGAAAGTAATCAGACGTTCGTCTCCGTTCGGATATCAACTGTCCAGTCGCTGCACAATTGTTCGCTCGACCAGAGAAAACTTTCGAGCAAACCATAGTCCTTGTTTTCATATAATCAATTCGCCTGTATATTTTTTATGTATGTTACGCGATATTTAAGCTAAATGTGGACCGATTTTCTAGGTGGTTTTTGTGTTCGATAGAGGTTATTCCATGGTTATAGATGGGGATATATAAATTTGGTCACGATTGTATAGTTTTTAAAGTCGTTAAGTTTTTACCACGTTTACTGAAATACGCATTGAAACGTATTGCTTTTGTGACGAGAAGTTACAGAGACGAGGCGCGTGAGACACACAGTGGGTGTACAGAAGTAAGCTCTAGACATATATGTATGTGCCATGCCATGTTATCTCAGCTCCAACGTAGCGTGAAATAGCACATGTGATGTAGTATGTAGTCGTGTATGCGTGATATTATGAGGCAGAGCGGTGCGTTCATAAATCACGGTGGACACCGCGGGGACATCCTCCCTCTCTCCCCGCATCCCCGACAGCACACCCCCGCTGAAACAAGTTACAGATTCGTATCTAGGTACTACGGACTTTGTTACAATCCTGAGAAGACTTCAAATAGCCTTTTTCATCGTGGTCAGAGAATATGTAATTAAAACATTAAGACCGAGTGGTTTGCTACCCCTTCATAAATAAAATGCGATCGGAGTGAAGTAGTATAACTATGTGATGTTGATTTTATGAGGTACCTTATTCTCGGTTTCTTAAGGACTAATCTCAAACTCTTAACGAAATACGAAAATGATGTTATTCTTATCATTATCATCAGCCACAGGACGTCCACTGCCGGTCATAGGCCCCAAAGTTTTCCAGATCGATCTACTGGAAGCGGACTGCTAGGTGGACAGACAACTTGATAAAGATCGCTGGAATTGCTGGATGTTATTCTCAACAGGGTGTAAATTTGATTATTTCTGAAACTACGCGTAGAGATTTGACAGCCTTCGTGGCGTAGCGGACGATAGTCGGCTGTGAAACGTGAGGTCGCGGGTTCGATTCCCACACCGAAACAAATGTCTTTCGGGGCTGGGAGTAGTGAGACCGAAAGTCTCTCGTAGAGTTTCTGATACCCACGATACAGGTTAGGGGGTGGGGTCAGGACTATGTGTGTGACTGCTCACATCACAAAAACAAATATTTGTTCGCGACAGGAAAAATCTACATCACCATCTGTCTGTGAAATTCAGTAAACTTGGAGCATAACCAGACCATGAGAGCACACCAATAAAATAGTATGCTTTTTGTTATAAAAGACCGAGGGTCAGAATTAGATATGTGTGCACTTGTATTATTTATTTACACACCCACATAAAATTAAAAACCATCGAACCTTTATTTATTCTTTAGTATCGTGGTTGTGGTACCCCATAACCTCAGCTCCAACCCTGGGTCAGAACATCCAAGCGATTGAAACCGAGTTGAATAGCGACTAAAAGACCGTTCATACCGCGCTGTGGACAGAGGGAGGATGCATTCGCGATGTTATAACTTGTTCATGTTAATTAATTACTGGCACTAACACTGGCAGGACTTTGACGAAATAAAGTTTATTTCGTATTTTAATATAGGAAAACACATACACGTCGAGAGTCACATCCACACTCATACACACGCCTGTTATCTCAAGCGGTATAGGCAGATGCCACGCTCTTTACATATATATTTTAAAGCGGTGCTTAACTCTGGAACCGTTTGTTCCAGACGTCAAATATTTTTGGAATGAGAGATACATACAAGACATTGTTTGAGTTTAAGCATCGTCTAATGAATGTTGTATGTAATACCTCATCATAACGAGTAGTATAAACTCTGTCCGATGCCGTCAATAATATATAAACGCGCTTATATTCCTCAAATATTTCTATCCCCGGTAACAGCATTAACACAGAACTCACCCAATAAAACGAATGCAAACATAAAAATTCGTACCTAACAATCATATTTTTGTGTGAGCAAACATTTGTCCTTTGAGTGTATTTCCGATAGTTCGGCACTTTCCCCCCCCCCCCCCCCCTCAACCACCGTCCCCATCCCTCCGGTCGTTACTCGTTACCTTTGAGCCGGGGCGTGAAGGGCGCGTCCACGTCCGACCCCGGGCCCGGCGCGGCGGCGGTCCGTGTCCGAGACGTGTTCCCCGGGGCATTTGTCACGCTGATGGATGGTAAGTGGCCCTTTGTATGCGCTAATATTGATTTGAGGTTTAGTTAGTTATTGTGCTTTTAGGTTTTGATGGGGTGATCTGCTGTTTTGGGTATTTTCAGATTTTCTGAGCGATATGATTATTTCTACCTTAAATCTTATTTCACTCTAAAGTACGATCGCACACATGCCTGACGTGACTGCCTTTAGGAGTGTATTCACAGGTACATTGCCTTAAAACTGCCAATACAAAATGTTGCCAGACCCTGGGTTCGAATGTAAGCCTTTTCGGTTGTTAGCACTAGCCAAAGGAGGCGACTAAACACAACTCTATTACAGTGGAACATAGCGTGCAAACGATATTTCTATTTAGGTTATAATACGTTATTATCTTTTGCACGCTATTTTAATTGTATAGGTACGTGGAAGCCTGAAATGCCTGAACCACGATGAACGATATCCGAGCCAATCATGTCAACTTGTCAAATTATAGAGTTATTACGTGTACGCGGCCTGGGTGTAATAAATATTATATCCTGAATATTACGCCTGTCAATATCAGTCGACGAATTGATGATAAAACATTTCTGACATTATTGAATAGCAAAATATCATATAGATAGAAGTTACACTCTAGAGTTTAGAGTGTGAACTACACTATGTAGAATGTAGATAGTTTAGTTTATCATTAAACACGCGGATGAAGCGAACTGTATATATTGTGGTGCAGAGGGATGACGAACTAGCTGCGTGCTTGACGGTACGTTCATACGGTAACGTCACATTTTTGCAGCCACATGTTGCAGGATCTCATTTCATAGTATATAAATGTATTTTATTACATGCATTGTCCTCATTAGTATGCTTTTTGCGGTATACAGCAAGAAGCCGATCCGGTAAAATTATGCTATTTGGTGTTATATTCAGTAAAACAGAAACCAGTTGAATTACACAAAAGTTCACAACTACAATACCCTTTTTTGTGACAAATACACTCTTTAACGCAAATAATAGGATGTAAACATACCACCCTGTCTTGCAAGATTCGGTAATCTTCCAAACTCGCAAAACTGACGCTAGTTTGACCATTTCCGTAAAATAGTGAGTTGGTAACCGGAAACTATAATTTATATTATAATTTTTCCAAATTCCCAATATTTCCTTAACTACCTTACTTTGCTCTAATCAGTATGGACGATGATGACAATCTAAAATCAGGCGACCCACTTGCGAGTTCACCATCATCTACAGTCAGATACAGAATTTAAGCCTCATCATTGATTTCTTAATATAATGTAACCAAGTTATATTATCTTAAAGACGTCGGAGTAAAAATAATAATGTGATCTAAAATTTCAATCTGAGCTCGGCTTACAAACTTAAATGAGTATTTTTATTAAAGTACAATGAATATTATTATAACTGTATTTTACGATTCAAATAATATTTAGATAAAGTCTCAGACAAGATCGTTGTAAGGTGACGCCACAAAGTATAGAAAGGGTGTTTTTGTAATATACAGAGTGTAGTTTTAGAGAAGTGGTATCGATCAAAAAGTATGATTTATAATACGGTACTCGTATATAGAGATGATATACGAGTACCGTATATGTATATAATGATAAATAAATAACATCGTTTTAGAATAATTGTAATTTGATTTTTTAAGTACACAATGTTTATAACTGTAAACGAATTGAAATAAAATTAATGTAAATAATGTCTGGTTCATTAGTGATCTGTTGAATGCATTCATCGATATTTGAAAAGTTTGAACGGACTTCATGAATATTGAAAGTGTTTAATGAAGCGGTTCATCGCGACGAGGTGAGTGAGGAGTCGCAGTCGGGACGAACTGAAACGTCTCTCTAATACAAACGATAGGCACCGTGTGCCACATACCAATTAACATCGGTGTGATGCTGGCTTTGTAAATGGTCACAAATTCGATCTTTGCATCATAAAACCGTTTTAGGTAGGTAATCTTTCCCTAATTATTTAGGTAGGTATGTGACAATTTACGATTGAAGTCCGATTCGTATTAGACAAACCTGATGGACTATGGCTTATTACCTTTTGTTAGTAAAGGCTGAAATATATTTTATATTTCCTGTCTTCATACTTCAAAACAATGCTTAATTTTAAGCAGTGTCGCTGCGTAATAATTGGCCCATTATTTCCGACAATGGCTGTCTCCGGCTATAAGGCGATCTTTACAACGAGTTTAAGGGTAGTAATAAATCAGCTGCTGTATATTGCCACGCCGCGGCGCGCTGGTACAATGCGCGGAGGTCACCGACAGATTCGCCCCCGATGCCCCCTAGCCCCCATCGCCAAAGCCCCCCTTTGTAATTGCACCGTCTCGGGTAATGACGAGTTGTAATTACGCGCTGAGGTTACAATATATCCATTGTAGATAATAATTTACAGAATAATTATTATTCGAATTCGTGGTATGAAAATTTATGTTGATTATTCCTGCGATTATCTATAAGGGCCTCGGCACATCGATTGTGCGTGGAATGAAAATGCTGCAATACTCGCTGCAGTGTGATGTTATTTGTTTTGGAGGTATGTGACCAGCTGTGGGAACTGTCCCATATACTGTATATACTGTACTATACTGATAGTTTATATATAACCTGGGGTGATTATTCAGACCCTCTCTGAGGGGTTTGAGCAAGTTCATAGAGAAGATGGATGAAAAGAGACAGATAAAGTAAATATACGTAGCGAGTGGATTTATAGAGAAGGAACGACTTAATCGCATGTTCTTTGACCAAGTCAGAAATAATGATATACTCGAGAAAGGTCAAGTGATTGAAGAATGTAGATAGACGTAATGAGGAAAAGACGAAAAGACGTGTACAAGAATCGTTGCAGGTGGGATCTATTGTCTCTGTATACCCCTGCAAGAAACCGGCATGAGTTTTTGTTACATTATGTATGTCACAATTTATGTATTGAAATTGAAATACAGTTACATAAGTCAGTATGTATGTACATAAGTACAGAATTAAATAGATGGTGAAGAGAGATAAGTGTAATAACTCAGCATTTGTGAGTTTCATTAGCCTCGCTCCTGGCACTATTTGATAAGAAATTCAATTGAGCGTTTAACCTTCCCCAAAAAACGGGATTTTAGCTACTCAAGACAGAGTTTTATTCTTGTACAACACAAATAGAACGATCTGTATGTCGGTAGGTTCGTCTCCTATCACATCATAGGGCGGATATAATAATATAAACTTGGCGAAAAATGCATTAATTGCTTCTCTGCTTACCTCTTCGGGAATGACAGGCGTGAGTGTTTGCATGTAATCAAAATTCAGCTCTTGAACGTCTCAAAATATATTTTCATTGGTTTAATGAGTTGCTTTAGTAAATTGAACAATTGTGGGCGCCCCCTCTATTAGCATAATATGTTTTATTACGAGTTCTTCCCTCTCATTCCTCCCAGCAGGCGAGCTCGGCGCACGGCGCGGCTCTACGCGGCGCATGCGACACGTTAAAACAGTTTATATACATTTTATATGAATAACACATTGTATATACTTTCTCAATTTGTGGGTAATGGTTATTAAGAAGTGGTCGAGACTCAGAAATATTTATTTTGTTAGTGAGATTATTTCAAATACCCCCCCTCTAATCTTCATTACCTGTCCACAGTAGTCAACTGTGTGAAGTCAGCTGTAGTCACAGTAGTCAGCTATGCCATAGGATTCATTAAACATTTGCTATCATATTATGTACCATCTATTCTTCTGTCTTCGTAAATAAAGGCATACAACATAACCAGGTGCATATATTAAGGGAGGATTGAAGCCGGGAGCGCGATGTAAATAATCCAATTATATAGAGCATGCGTCGCCGCTGTAATTGCAGTTTGATGTAACTAGCTTGTGCGAGGCTCGTTAGGATCAGCCGTGTACCGTGTACTGTGTACTGTACCTACTGTATCGTAATCCTATTACATCAGTATAGTCATTACACATAATGAGAATCTGTAATATTCTAGTTGGTCCTATGGCTGTGTTTTGTTTTGTAACAGCACAAACAAAGAAGCAAGTGTGTTAACCGAAGAGATTTAATATTACTAACTATAGAGGGGCTGTCAAGCAAGTTTCCATACAAAAAAAAAAATATCTCAAACTTCAGTACCACCATCAATCACTTATTACAATGCGAAGGTGATTATTACAATGTGTACACAAGAATGTTCTGTGAATGGTCCAGAATCACGTAAGACAAGTTTATTCTCTCAATATTATTACGCTGGCTGACCTGGCGTGCGTATATTTCAAATAAACTGAGCGACTTATGACCACGAGGTCATAACTTTTGGATCACAAGTTTTGTGCTGTTGTTCCGTCTATATACTGTATACTGTTGAATGTCTTTGGACTTAACTGATGCTCAGTAATGTTCGACGTGTTTCGTTATTTTTGTCTCAAACATAAACAAGCCGGTGCATCATAGTTGATATTACTAACTCAAAGAAAACAGATGCAGAGTTGTAGAGCTTTTCGGTAGAGCCACGCTGTAGATATACCTCTACATGTAAAATATGTATTAAAGATGTAAATACTTCATTCCCATTCCCTTTTCTTTTATATTTAATTACAAAAGCGAGAACCGTTCTGTTTGATCCTGTACACAGAACTAACGACAACATGACTACAAACTACATTTAACTCACCAAAATTATATATGAAAACAATTCTCTAATTATAACTACGTGGAATATTCATACCTTTATTGCATGATTAAAGTGATGACTGTCTGTTTCGGTGGCTGTTCGACGTTGAATTCCCGATATTAAAGTTCAACAGGTGTCCAGAATCGTCACGGCGCGGCTCGGGGCGGCGCGGGGCGGCTCGCTTCGTGGAACATTTCCAAAATATTCCAGTAACCAGTTAGATTATAATCACAAGTCACAACTAGCGAGGACGTGCTCCGGAATACTTAATATTATTTCACGAAAATAAAGTAGCAGATTAAGTGAATAATATAACGCACATGCTTAGGAAACGTATTAAAAGCTTAATATACAGTAATATGCTATTTATTATACATTAAAGATTGCCAAAATGTTTATTGTGCAAATATTCAGGGTGGATTTACGTCAGACAAGTCGACCCGTGATTTATTTATGTATGTGTATGTTTATATGCGGTGAAATTCACTTACCAATAGGAGAGTCTCCTATTACCTATACCAGCCTGTTTGATAGTTTCTGCTATCAAAATGTTTTAACAGTTTCATGATGATAACATCAATCGTAAAATCTACTGCGACTCAGAAAAGCTCTTTAAAACTCAACTGTGACGCTACCGAATTACTTGTTTTATACAAAACAATTGTATAATTCCTAATTTATGGAAGCATAAAATTAAAACAATTAAAATCAGGAGCTATTTCTCGCCGAAACTCGAGCGGAAATGTCGGAAAAGGCCGAAATTGTGAAGGAACCGGAAAAGATTCTGTTACTGATAACCGGAGCTTGTAACTACGAGTGTCGTGCGAATTAGAACGGCACTGTTGTCTGCTCCACTAGTTACACTACAGCCTTCACAACAATCATTATCTTAGGAACTTTGTTGCGATCTGTGGTGTGTTTGTTTTTGTTGTCCCTTTTATCTACTACAAAATAATTCTTTGAATAGAATTCAGTATTATTCCAGGATTACTTATACAATATAACAATATATAACAATCACAAAACAAATATTTTATTATTCGTGTGGCATAACAAAGAAAACACAATGCTTTTCCGTTTCCAAAGTTGAAAGGATTACATTTTAAAATGTGTTCCAGCACACAGACGTTAATTAGACGTTAATTTTAACTTTTAACATCTCCATTAACATGATACAGACAAGTGTTTTGTACCTTTTTAATTTAATGTATCGTGAATTCCACAAGTCCCTATACAGTTGTGAAGATTTTCTAGTATATTATTACAGAAAGGGGTCGTTTACGAGGCCGCGTCTAAGATGCATTTTTCAAACTGGGCCACGACGATCGTGCATTCGTTTTCTATTCTCTTCTTTCTCATTTGTCATGCCTCGATCGATAAAGTGTGTCACCCGATGGTAAGTGGTCAACTCCGCCCAAGATATGGAATAGACGTAATATATTACTAAATTAATTATGAATACGTTGCCACTTGCCATCCTTAAATGAACAGAATAATGGAATCACTCGGAAAGGGAGGAAAGCTTGGGCACCAGGAGTTTTACTCACCGAATGAGACATCACTGAACTGGATTGGAGAATCTCTTTGAAATTGAAGGTGATCCTCGTTTTTAAGCAACGAACGGCTGCATTCTGATATTCATGGGGCCAAAGAGGCTAGTTTAAAAATAAATGTCGTACTGTTTTCACACATGCCCTGCTTTTTAAATCAAGTCCCGTCACTTAAAAAATGGACCTGGCTGCACGAGCGTTATGTTGTTTGTCGTATGTCGTGACTCGAGCGGCGATAGTACACGCTCTCCGTTGCGCATTGTTCGCGCGTTGCGTCGCGTCGCGTCGTGCTCGTACATTTGTCGTTGTACATTTCTTTTTGTTATTGTTATATCTCGGATGAAACTTTAGATGGCCTGCAAGCAAGATTACTTGGAGAGAAGTTACGTCTATATATTTATCATATCTATATATCTTTTGTATGTGACTTCCTTGGTCTAGTAGTATATATATTATGGTTCGTGGACCGGGAGGTCCTGGGTTCGATTACCAGGTCGGGCAAAGCAAATTTTCTCATTCAATTGGCGCGAGACTGCATGGATCAGAAGGGGTTGACGTCAGGTCGTAAAAAATAAGCCAAATCTTTTCTGCAACATGCTTGAAAAAGTGTGTTGCGCCGATCACTAGACCGAAGTGAGATGGGATAAGGGCAGGTAGAAAGAAAGATTTATGTCTTTTTAGTAATTAGGTAGTGTTGGGCGTGGGTCCGTCCTACCATTGTGTGTTCATTACACTGAATAAATGTGATCGTTTCGATGTGTGCCACTCTATTGATGTAAATAAGTTTGGTAAACAACTATGCCTTAGTGGTTGAGCCGATTTGGTTGTAATGTTATTCATAAACAGTATTACATTATCCCGGTAGTAAGTTCCCGTGGGGAATGTCTCTCATCTGGCTTGGCACGAAGGGTCAGGAGTCAGGACGCAGGGCGAATGTATTGTTAATAATATTTACAATATGCACGATGTGAAGCCTATGTATATGTTTGCAGCTCGATATTCCTTGGTCTAGCTGTCTTGTGGTGGACGTGGAACCGTCGCATCGCGTCGTGTCGCGTCGTGTCGCGTCGCATCGCGTCGTGTCGCGTCGTGTCGCTCGGCTGCCAAGGCCTAAGACACACATTATTGTAGACAAGAAAACTAATCGTGAAACCACAGATTACCTAACAGTTACTACGTAAGTTAAACTTGCAAACAATTATGGAAGTAGGTACTTGTAAAATGAAAACGTGGCTAAAACCGCAAGGCAAAGAAAGTATGTAGTACGCTGAAACAGCTAAGTTCTAAGATATATTCAAAATTAATATTCTGTTCAAATGTCCCTTATGTTTACGAAAGAACTATAATGTTATTAATTTATATAGTTATGATACTCATATCTTTAGGAGAAAAAAGTAACGTTATCGACTATTTCATTAAATTGTAATAAAATGTACGCTTGATTACTGTGTAACAATAAATGTCCGCACAAAACGACAAAAATGTTTTGTAGTGAGACGGGAATCTGGATTAATAGCCCCACATATTAAGAGATTACGAACAGAGACGTGTTCAAATGACGCAATAAAAGCGTTACCTACATTTGTTTTGGACTGTGTGTTGTTATAAATACTCGTATACCTATATCTAGTTGTGTTGTGTAGTATAACGTGTTGTGTTGAGAGGAGCCAGCGTTTGAAGAGGCTCATGTCATAAGTTTATTGTAAACATACACAGATCACAAGGCATTAAGACGCCACTTTTCCTATCTGTTCCATAGGTCGCTATACAAATCATGATCTTTTCTTCTGGTGTTATATTTTAGATGTTTCTGTGCAGTGGAGATTACCACAGTTTTTACGCGAAATATGAAGGAAGGAAGAAACGAGTGAATTACTTAAATTGTTTAATCTTAAACAACGTTGTAAACATAGAATTTTGACATAACGGGCCAGGGCATTTCCACGAAAAAAAGTAATTACTGTCGTGACTCATATGACCACGGTAATGATAAACTCGTAATAGTATTATAATTAATAATTTTATCCTATGTATATAACTTCAGACATCACCTGTACTATCTTCTGCATAGCATGGCATGAACGTACAAGACATGAGACACGTATAAGTATTAATAATCCATGAGAATGATAAAGTATAAACATAGATAACAATTATTAATTATAATACTATTAAGGGTTTGCCATTACCGTGGTCATATGGGTCATAACATTGCCTATACTTAACTATGGTAATGACGTTTTTTTTTCTACTAAACTTACACTAAAACTAACACAAAACTGTTCAAGTATGCTCATATTTTTATTTTTCATAGTTTTCAAATTTATTTTCGCTCTGCGTTTTCTTTCATGCCATTTCTATCATTTTCCCAGTAGCTTCGTGTAACGTGTTGTGTGTTTATCATCCTGTGTTAGGGCGGATTACAAGACATCGGTTCGGAGTACTGGGTCAGGGGTTTGGTTGTGTAATGTGTTGTGTCTATTGTTACAACTCCTACAGTAATCTCTATTTATACCGGTATTATAAACTACTTGGAACTTAACACTACTGATATTTTAATAGCTTGAGAGTGTGTGCGTGGGTGGAAAAATAAAAATACTAGGGCAAGAAACATCATCATCATCATCATCATCATCATCAGCCACAGGATGTCCACTACTGGACATAGGCCAAACAAAAGAAACATCTGAATTTTTTTTAGAATCCGGAAACACTATTAATTTACTACTAGATAACATAACATAACATAAGCTCACGCCGGTATCCCCGAAGGAGTAGGCAGAGGCGCGCTAGCGAACTAGCCCACCCACGTTTTGCCGAGCTTAGTTCCGTCGCAGATGTGATAGGGGGCGAGCCTATCACCATATCGGGCACAAATTCCAGACTCCGGGCTGATATGGAAAAATCCAATATCACTTTGCCCGACCCGGGGATAGAACCCGAGACCTCAGGATGGTAGTCGTACCGAAATACAACTACACTACCGAGGCAGTCTAGTTTACTACTAGATATTTGTCATATGTAATCCATAACGAATAAATTCTTGTTATCACCGCTTGTGTATTTATGAATGGTGAGTAGGTACCTACATGTCGTTTCGGGGTAGGTATACGTATTGGACAAGCAAACCGCAGTGGGGAGGGGTGACTTTGCGGAGCCAGCCGTTTTTTAAAGTTGGTTAATTAATTCATTAGTATAAAACAGACAATATTAACATAACAATTTTAAAAAATCCTTACGGCCTAAACTGTTAACCAGTGTTTCAGTAAGTTGGTACCAATAACAATTCCACATACAGGGAAAACGATTTAAAGCGTATTAGGGTAAAGATTAAAAAATATTAATTACATATTTTATAAATTGTTATTCATAGCGATTTTAAAATCAATGCGACCTTGTAAAAAGACGTAATTTGGATAGGAATGGATTTCAAAATAAATAATTAATTACTCCATAGATGGTTTGCAAATGTACTGCAGCTGACCCATTGAGTCAGACGCAATTTTGTCGTCACAAATTCAAGTATCCATTATTCAAAAACTATGAGCCTTACGAAATTTTAAACTTTACCGCTAGTCTGCCAGCTATCCTCTCTTTAAGTGTGTTTTTTTATTATTTATACAAACGCTCCAGAGAAAATGTCTGTACTGTTAATAATGTACGCTCACAAAAAGTGTAGGTCCCTCGGGGAGTCCGCTCCGTTCTGTACCGGGAACAATCTATAACGCGCTTGAATAATGTATCGCGACTACGAGCCTCGGCTGAAGCAGTCCAGCCGACGCGGCGCGGCGCGGCGCATCGCGTACGGCTCAATAAATAACACCCATTGCCTATTTTACTGTGACGATACTAATTCTCAATAGCAATAATCCTTCAACACCAGCTTTCTCTTATCATCGAGCTTCAAAAACTACTGGCCTTGTTTCTGAATCGAGCTCTATGTCATTCGTGGCGCTATCATTCTCCTGGGCTTCTACTACGTTAGGTGTAGATTGTTCTCCAAGAGGAGACCATTTAATGTCATGTCTCTTGCCATGTGTCATGACGCTCACGTCTTGTGTCGTGACTGTCATGAGTAAGAGGAACCAGACAATTGCAGTATGAAAGCTCTTACACCCGAAATTAATATTTGTTTCACATGAAGAGTCAGCGTATGGTGTTTAACCTGTAATCCCTTATTTTAGAGCCGAGTACATACATCCTCACTGTGTCTTAACTTCTGTGTATTTCATAAAGACGACTCGTTCAGGCAGTGAATATGAAATTTCCATGAGCACACGAAGTTCATATTTGGATAATTAAAGATTTTATTAAACATATATGACGCGCCGCTCGTCAGCTGGGACTCGTTCTTGTGATAAGTAGATTCATACGAGACACGATACTTTGCATTACTCAGACACAGATCCGGGAGATCAAAGGATGCTATGACCCCCCCTCCTCTTTGAAAATCCAATACTGATCACACCATATCGACCTATCCAAAGAATAAAGTTACATATGATAATTAATCGAAATTGCTTTTATATTTTTCTGAGCTTAAATTAACCTATATATTTAACAAATACTAGTATTTTTTTAAATTTATGACATAATAACAAGTTAAATTATGACATAGCTTAAAAAAATATTCACTAGTTAAATATACAGGTCAATAAATAAGCTCAGAAAAATAAGAAGCAATTTCGATTCATTATCACATGTAACTTTATTCTTTGGATAGGTCGATATCGTTTTACATGTAACATCCGACAGGCAACAGCCAGCTATTTTTTATGGATTAGCAAAGGAAATGAGCAGAGAGGCCACCTGATGGTAAGTGATCACCGTCGTCCATGAATACCTACGATACGAGGAAACTATACGGTCTTTTCTCGAAGGTATGTCGTATCAGGTCAAATAATACTGCTCGGGAAGCTGAATCCATTGAATTCCACGGCCAAGGGCCTTTTGTTCAGTAAAGCTTAGTCAGACTTTATGTGACTAGAGACAGTATGGAGATTTCACAGGTATCACTTATTATCATGTAGCTTTCTCTCCTTCTACACTGTTTTAAACAGTTCATTCTGATCGTTGTCATGTATGGAAAACAGCAGTTTGTCCCAGTTGTCTCTGGCTACTGGTATCTTCCTCGCCTTATATAATAGATATAAATGTCTCCCTTAACGCGAGATGGGAGCCGTGGCTGGCGTCGCATCACTCGCACCTCATTTGATTAGCGTGTCATTTAGAATTCATCTCCGCGCCGCCCCGAGCCGCCCCGAGCCGCGTGCACGGGAGACTGCGCCAGATTGTCTCGCATACACTTCTGAATTATTTAGTGACGCCTCATCGCGCCCACTTTACGACACTCTTGTTTAATATTCAGGTTTTGACACAGATCGTTGTTCTAGAATTAAGTTAAGAATTTTAGTAACAATGTGGTTCTTATAGATCTCAGAATAAATAATTTAAGAAGGATTTTTGGAATTTTTGTACGGAGGCAAAGAAAGTATCCCAGTTAGATGACATGGTAAATTATAACTTATTAAAAACCTATTCATAATCATAATATTCTCTATATTCTTTATTAAATTTAAATAGTGTAGAGTAAATAACGCATAGTTTGTAGCTTGCGGCATCCCCACTAAAACTTAAAGGGTAATTTGCAGCTTTCAAATCTGTATACCAAATCTTGATTTAAAAATAGGAGTGAGCTGTACTATAAACGAAGTATTGGGTGTAACTCTAGATTAGTAACTGCGCTGCAAGTCGGCTTAAATCACACAGTGTATATCGCTGCGATTGCGTAGTGCGTGGCTCTACGATCAGCCCACGAGAAATATGGCGTTAATTATACTGTATAATATATAATTTATTCTTTTATAGCAGTGATTGTGGCTCTGCTACTCAAAAAATGTAATAATATAAAATGGCATTTACTTAAAATCTGAATTGGTAGAGATCAGTATAGATAAAGTGTTTCTACCCGCACAGATAACTGGCAATAAATGTAGCAGTGTATCAGTTTTATTACGTAGAACCTGTCGAAATACGTATATTTGAGACACGAAGTCCTGCGAGGAGTCTCCGAGGTCGAGAGCTCGACGCGATAGTTAGTTTTTATAGGAAAAGTGCGCTCTTTGGGTTACCTACATATAGAACAGCTGACGGACACAACTTCCTGTAGTACGGAATAGGTACTTATTGTAAATGCTCAGTGATGTGATGGAGGAACATCAATTTTCAACGTTCCAAATGTGTAGGTGTTACACAAGTTACAAGATTTTATTAAAGAAAAACTAAAAACCCTTATAGTTATTTTAGTTGTTGTCTCCTTGGTCTGGTGGTAGCATGTATGGGCTATGGACCGGGAGGTCCTGGATTCGATACCCAGATCGGGCAAAGCAATTTTATAATTTAATTTGCCCGCGACTGGATGGAGTAAAAACTAAGCCAAATCCTTTATGCAACATGCTTTAAAAGTGTGTTGCGCGGACCCCATAATAAGGTGGAATAAGTGCAGGTAGAAAGAAAGAAAGAAATTAAGCATTTATTTGTTTATTGATGGCTGAACGGATTTCAATGAAACTTATTGATAAAATCATTCTAACATTAAACTTTTGAGTGTATCACGCGGCTGAAGCGACGTACAGAAGTGGGATGCTAATAAAATCCTTTATTCACGAAGATACTAATAATATTACCCCTCATAGAGCACGTTGGGTCGTATAATTTGATCTCTGATCCCCGTTTTTGGCAAAGGGCAATTATTAAGTCGAAAGGCTTATGAGTGGCTTCAAAGTTTGGACAATTAACTAGTCATTAGTCGCGTAATGGGAACTCCTCAGCCTACAGCCTACAGCTTGTTAGGCTGCAGTCTGGACACGTCATGGTATGTTATTTATTGACTTGTCAATTAGCAGTTATAACTAAACCTTTCTTATATAATTATTAACTTTATTTCCTTATTGTTAGTGTTTATAAATCGATTACTAAATTAGTAGGTAGCTAATTTAATTTCATATTCGAATAATATTAGGTACTAATACGTTTTATTAAACTAACATCTTCACAGATTCTCGACAAACTGCAGAGTCACTCACTAGCGATGTGATGAATGAATTAGTAGTTACTATCGTTGTTACTAATGGTTCTAAGTGAGATATCACGTAACATAATATGATCAGGATCGAATGGTCCTGTTAGTATATATGATAATCGCCTACTGCTAACGTGAAGTCAAAGCGTATGATATGATGCATGCAGTCATGCTGACAGTTTATATATTGTTGGACTATCAGAAAACCGCCATTCGTCTGCGCCACCTTAAGGTCCAATACGTCCAACTTTTTCCAATCCTTATTTCCTTTCCTCTTGCTTGGTTGCTCCCTGGCAATGCAGATGTCCGTGGTGGACGGTATCATCAAGGTTGTTTGCTCGTCACCACACGTCACCACTCGCAAGCTTCCATCAATGTTTGATGACACTGAATAATTAGTATTTTATTAAGATGTTTCTAACCAAGTATTTAACTAAGACGATGTTTTTGATTGATATCATCCGTTTGATAACTTTTTTTATTCGTTACAGGTCTTAATGTCAGTAATAGAAATTTTGATCGGGATCGTTACCTTCAGTAATCTGGAAGTCGTAGAAAGCGTAATTGGGATCGTTTTTAATTGTCCCAGTAATGTCGATTTCTTGGTAAATGTTTTATACTAAATCATAAAACGACACTTTAATCTACAATGAATTTTGAACCTTATTGCACATAAAATAGAGTTGTGTGTATTGATAGAGCTGTTTAAGATAAGCTATAGAAGTCTGTCTTAATTAAGTTGGTGCGTCGGCTATTTTGTTATCACCGAACCTTCAATGAAACTGGCACTTTATTTAGATAGTTTATTGTCTGCTGTATTACTATTATGTCCATGTTATAGGGCGATGGGAAGACATACGCCTGAAAACTGGAACGCTACTCGTCTTTAACCGCTTCTTACATTGATTTTCGCCATACAATTTTGCCAGATAAGTCGGCCTTAAATGACATAACCAGACCTCAAGTGGTTGAATATTCGGGGATAGTGAGCCATTTTGGTTTTACCATAAATTAAGTTTATACCGTCTATGGTCTTTACTAATATTTTTCATTACACGGTGTAACTCTTTATCACTTAAGAGGCATGAGTGTGGTATGTATTTTACCCCGACATTCCGTAGTAGGTAAACATATTATTTTTTGTTATTTACTCGAAAATAATCCATTTGCACATGTTGTACAAAAAATACGCAACGTAGACTGGGAAATTGTGTCGAGCCAATGAAATGAAAATAAATAAAAAAGGTAAAGCGATTATTGCTCGGCGGCGTGTAGACTGTAGTCAACTTAATGAACGCCATTTAGCTGATGGATAAATGTTTTAAAGGTTTCTGTGGAAATGGTACCGCTTTCATACGTGATTTATACAATAATGTACGCGTTTAATCGGCTTCCAAATAAGTAAAGCGATCTTTATTCGTCTGTACATTTTGTAATTTGTGTTAGGTGTTGAATGTTTATATCTATTAAACGTGAACTCGGTAAAATGTTTCTTTATAAATTCGGTTTCACATTCGGTTTAGATACGACTGTTGTGTGATGAGCGGCAATCGCTACAAAAAGCCATCATATACATTTACGTACATTTTCCACAAAGGGATGAGTTCTCATCGTGTCCGTATGGAATACGAAAATCCGACATTTGTCTCGCTTTTTAATCAGTTTATAATATTAAGGTTGTATAAAATCTATGTCAGTACACATAGTGTATAGGCCCTGACGTATTCATGTAGCAACCTTAATTTAATAACAGCGATCTTTTTGGCAGCGGTCGGTAATTAAAGGCCTGGAATTCGCACGATAATTAAATCTGATGATGATTAATTTGCGGCGGATGTGCGTGTGATGCATACATATGTATATAACGATTTTATATATTATACAAAACAGATAAAGGGCAAAGAAAATAATTACATCTTAATATTATGTTGAGGCACCGCTTTATGTGGATTTACCTACTAATTTCCAGCTGACGAAGTATAGCTAGCGAGTAGCGAACTAGTGAACTAGCGACTGTCACACAAGGGGTCGCGCATCTACACAAAAATGTTTGTGTTATTCACAAGGGTCTGGGAATTACGAATTACGAACACGTGCGTTTCTCTTAATTCATGATACCCACGATACAAGATTCGTATCTTCGAATGGCCCCAGGACTATCTAGTAGGTACTTACATACGAGTCTTTCGTTATTTCTTTCTACTTGCCCTTATCCCACCTTGAGTGGGGTCGGCGTAACACACTTTTTCGAAGATATTGCAGAAAGGATTTGCATTAGTTTTTACGACCGGCTGGCTATCTGACGTCAGCACTCATCTAGGGGATCCAGTCCCGGGAAAATAGTGTTAGAAAAACACCACACCCGACCTGGGAATCGAACTCAGGACCTCTCGGTTCGAAGCCCATATATACTACTACTAGACCAAGGAGGCGACAGGTACTTACATACGACTATATGATGTATATAATATACCGTTGAATGATTGTGGATTTGCTGAAATTAAATATAAATAATAATCTAATAATTTCTATCAAAATGTGGAACAATACAGTATTCTGTCAGAGGACCGCGCGCGGGCACGGTTCGTTAGACGTGACGCGACGCGACGCGCGACCAGTGAACACCACATCGCCTCTACCTCTACACACATCACACATGACGACATGTCGACATGACCACGTGTCGAGTCGACAATACGTGAAATAATAATTGAATTGGTGTTAACACTTGTACGACATCTGTGTCTTCTTATGAATTTCGCAAATTCTCCGCGGCATCAAAATTATATTATGTACCTATGTTTATCTTGTTGTAAGATTAGTTTCAATTGCATTATTTTATTATATTTGAGGAAATGCCTTAGTCTTCTACGCAAAGATATAAATCTACAAAATTCAGTAGCGTGAGTGCGGTATTTCGAGCGTAAACAAGTTTATGGGTAATCTCGGAAAAAATACCCAACATCCTGGAATAGAAATAGTTATGATACTGGATCATACAATAGCCAGGCAAAAAACAACATAATTATTGTACAAATAAATAAAGTCTCATACAATATATTCCATCATTACTTCACGAAGGCGGTCGAGCAGACTAGTCGGCCCACCTAGCAGCCCACTGCTACCTGACGGTAACTGAGTACCTACTACCGTAGCATCCGTGGACATTAGCAGTCTCAGATATAGATACCCAAGCCGCTGTCTGCCGTAAAAAACAAAGTAATATGGGTTGGGAAAGGGAGAAGGAATGGATATTAACACCTCCTAAATTCTCACTCGTCCTATCTGTACGAAATGTAAAAGCAAGCTATTACTTTCTACCTCAGCCTCTCGCTGTTTACTGCTGAACCTAGGCCTCCCCAATTAAGTAATACTGCTACTAGACCCAATTAAGTAAGTAAAGCTATTACTTTACTAATCTAGAATAAAATTATGCCTACAGCGTGGCTCTATCAGTCTTGATTCCTGGTGGGAGGTTTTATCAAGACGAATTTATATTAGGTACTCGAGTCGAGACTAGAGGAACTTTGGCTGAGATCGTAAGCGCTGGTGAATCAAGAAAATTTCACAGCCTTCCTTTATACCATCTCTAGCGAACATTAACACTTACTGCCGAATTGAAAGGCAAGGTATACCTCGGAATTATCCTATATATACGTTTGAATGAGCACACTATGCGAAGAGAACGATAACACAGCGCAGCGGTTAATCAACGTTATTCACTGCTTTATAAACCATTTTATACAAGTCATATTAAAACTTATTACCTAACTGAGAGATGGTTTATACCATAACTGAGGGCATTCCCATTAAACAATTTTATATACCTCTACTTTGCTCAGCTACGTTCGATTATTAAGTTATAACTTATAATTATTTTTGAACTAGAGGTAAATAAAATGGTGATACAATTCTATTACCATAATATTTAATGTTAAAGTGAAAGATTGTTAATTAATCATAGTTCCATTATATATTAGAGGTATATAGAAGACTTTATTTCAACAAATTTTTGTTACATTTATAGATTAATACAATAAAAAACATTTAGAAATCTATCTATATATATAAAAATGAAACCCGTTTTCCGTTGTCACGGCATCACGCGTGAACGGCTGGACCGATTTCGTTAATTCTTTTTTTAGAATATTCCTCGAAGTACGAGGATGGTTCTTACGGAGAGAAAAAATTTAAAAATTGCCTAAAAAGTCTAAAAACAACACTTTTCTGTACTCCCATACAATCGATTCGTAATAATACTTAAAAGTCAATTTGAACTTTAATTCCATACGATAAAGTTCAAATTTTAGTGGAGAGGTTCCGAGAAGGCAAAACAATTGAGTGACGTCAATATTTGTCAATATTTATACGATGGTAACGTCACTCTGACCCGGCGCGGCGTCCCGAATGGGAGCGGAGCAAATATGAAAAATGTTAAGAAGCGGGGAAGTAGATATCTCAGAAACTACTGGTTCGAATTGAAAAAATATTTTTTTGTGGGATAGTCTATTTATCGAGGATGGCTATTGGCTATATAACATCACACTATGACCTAAGGGCTGACTGACGAGGTGATTGATGGGGTGACTGACAGGGTGACTGATGGGATGGCGGACGGGGTGACTGACGAGATGACTGACGAGGTGACTGACGGGGTGACCGACGGGGTCACAGACGGAGTGACAGACGGGGTGACAGACGAATGACAGACGGGGTGACAGACGTATGGCAGACGAGTGACAGATGGGTGACAGACGGATGACAGACGGGTTCACAGACGGGTGACAGACGGGTGACAGACGGGTGACAGACGGGTGACCGACTGAGTGACAGACGGGTGACAGAAGGGTGACAGACGGGGTGACAGACGGGTTGACAGACGGGGTGACAGACGGGGTGACAGACGGGGTGACAGACGGGGTGACAGACGGGTGACAGACGAGGTGACAGACTGGGTGACAGACTGGGTGACAGACAGGGTGACAATCGATCAGACAGATGGGGTGACCGACTGGGTGACAGACGGGTGACAGACAGGTGACAGACTGGGTGACAGACGAGTGACATACAGGGTGACAGACGGGTGACACACGGGTGACACACGGGTGACAGACGGAGTGACAGACTGGGTGACAGACGGGTGACAGACGGGGTGACAATCGAGCAGAAAGATGAGGTGACCGACGGCTTGACCGACAGGGTGACTGTCGGGGTGACCGACGGGGTGATGGACGGGGTGACTGACGGGGTAACTGACGGGGTGATGGACGG
The DNA here is from genome assembly GCA_036417725.1 of Clanis bilineata. Lineage (NCBI taxonomy): Eukaryota > Metazoa > Arthropoda > Insecta > Lepidoptera > Sphingidae > Clanis > Clanis bilineata. The sequence goes on from CM071144.1 coordinate 17,059,214, forward strand.
GGTAACTGACGAGGGTACTGAGTGGGTGACTGACGGGGTGACTGACGAAACCGGACCGAAGTAGATCATCTCATTACCTCCTTTAGAATTATTGGATTATAGGTGCCTACGACTCATTCTTTCAACCCTCTCTCTCCTACGCAGACGAAGTTGCGCGGGTCAGCTAGTATATATATAAAAATGAAACCCGTTTTCCGTTGTCATCGCATCACGCGTGAACGGCTGGACCGATTTCGTTAATTCTTTTTTTAGAATATTCCTCGAAGTACGAGGATGGTTCTTACGGAGAGAAAAAATTTAAAAATTGCCTAAAAAGTCTAAAAACAACACTTTTCTATACTCCCATACAATCGATTCGTAATAATACTTAAAAGTCAATTTGAACTTTAATTCCATACGATAATGTTCAAATTTTAGTGGAGAGGTTCCGGGAAGGCAAAACATTTGAGTGTCGTTAGTATCTACTGGTTCGATTTGATAAATTCTTTTTGACGCTATGACCAATAGGAGCGGAGCAGAAATGAAAAATGTTTAAAGCCGGGGAAGTTGGTATCTCAGAAACTACTGGTTCGAATTGAAAAATTCTTTTAGTGTTGACCGACGGGTTGAATGATGGGGTGACTAAGGGATACCTGACGGGGTGACTGATGGGGTGACTGACGGGGTGACAGACGGGTTACAGACGGGGTGACAGACGGGTGACATGCGGGGTGACAGACGGGTGACAGCCGGGGTGACAGATGGGTGACAGGCTGGGTGACAGATGGGGTGACAGGCAGGGTGACAATCGATCAGACAGATGGGGTGACCGACTGGGTGACAGACGGGTGACAGACAGGTGACAGACTGGGTGACAGACGAGTGACATACAGGGTGACAGACGGGTGACACACGGGTGACACACGGGTGACAGACGGAGTGACAGACTGGGTGACAGACGGGTGACAGACGGGGTGACAATCGAGCAGAAAGATGAGGTGACCGACGGCTTGACCGACAGGGTGACTGTCGGGGTGACCGACGGGGTGATGGACGGGGTGACTGACGGGGTAACTGACGGGGTGATGGACGGGGTAACTGACGAGGGTACTGAGTGGGTGACTGACGGGGTGACTGACGAAACCGGACCGAAGTAGATCATCTCATTACCTCCTTTAGAATTATTGGATTATAGGTGCCTACGACTCATTCTTTCAACCCTCTCTCTCCTACGCAGACGAAGTTGCGCGGGTCAGCTAGTATATATATAAAAATGAAACCCGTTTTCCGTTGTCATCGCATCACGCGTGAACGGCTGGACCGATTTCGTTAATTCTTTTTTTAGAATATTCCTCGAAGTACGAGGATGGTTCTTACGGAGAGAAAAAATTTAAAAATTGCCTAAAAAGTCTAAAAACAACACTTTTCTATACTCCCATACAATCGATTCGTAATAATACTTAAAAGTCAATTTGAACTTTAATTCCATACGATAATGTTCAAATTTTAGTGGAGAGGTTCCGGGAAGGCAAAACATTTGAGTGTCGTTAGTATCTACTGGTTCGATTTGATAAATTCTTTTTGAGGCTATGACCAATAGGAGCGGAGCAGAAATGAAAAATGTTTAAAGCCGGGGAAGTTGGTATCTCAGAAACTACTGGTTCGAATTGAAAAATTCTTTTAGTGTTGACCGACGGGTTGAATGATGGGGTGACTAAGGGATACCTGACGGGGTGACTGATGGGGTGACTGACGGGGTGACAGACGGGTTACAGACGGGGTGACAGACGGGTGACATGCGGGGTGACAGACGGGTGACAGCCGGGGTGACAGATGGGTGACAGGCTGGGTGACAGATGGGGTGACAGGCGGGTTGACCGACGGGGTGACAGACGGGTGACAGGCGGGGTGACAGACTGGTAACAGACGGGTTGACAGACGGGGTGACAGACGGGTGACAGACGGGGTGACAGACGGGGTGACAGATGGGTGACAGGCGGGGTGACAGACGGGGCGACAGACGGGGTGACAGACAGGGTGACAGACGGGGTGACAGGCAGGGTGACAGACAGGGTGACTGATGGGGTGACAGAAAGGTGTCAGGCGGGGTGACAGGCAGGGTAACAGACAGGGTGACAGGCAGGGTGACAGACAGGGTGAGTGATGGGGTGTCAGCCGATGTGACAGACGGATTACAGACGGGGTGACAGACGGGAAGACAGACGCGGTGACAGACGGGGTCACAGACGGGGTAACATACGGGGTGACAGACGGGGTGACAGACAGGGTGACTGATGGGGTGACTGACGGGGTGATAGACGGGTTACAGACGGGGTGACAAACGGGGTGACAGACAGGGTGACAGACGGGGTGACAGATGTGGTGACAGGCAGGGTGACTGTGTCAGGCGGGGTGACAGGCAGGGTGACAGGCAGGGTGACAGACAGGGTGAGTGATGGGGTGTCAGCCGATGTGACAGACGGATTACAGACGGGGTGACAGACAGGGTGAGTGATGGGGTGTCAGCCGATGTGACAGACGGATTACAGACGGGGTGACAGACGGGAAGACAGACAGGGTGACTGATGGGGTGACTGACGGGGTGATAGACGGGTTACAGACGGGGTGACAAACGGGGTGACAGACAGAGTGACAGACGGGGTGACAGATGTGGTGACAGGCAGGGTGACTGATGGGGTGACTGACGGGGTGACAGACGGGGTGATTGACGGAACCGCACCGAAGTCACGTATTATCTCTCGAAGTTTAGCAAAACATATCATTACCTTTTTAGAATTATTGTGCTATAGGTGCCTACGACTCACTCTTTCAACCCACTCTCTCATACGCAGACGAAGTTGCGCGGGTCAGCTAGTATAAAATGATTTACCTCCGATACCGTGGCTCGGGACTTAGTCTGGTTGTTCGATCCCCGGGTCGGGGACAGTGATGCTGGACTTTTCCATATCAGTCGCGGAGTCTGGAATTTGTGCCCGATATGGCGATAGACTCGTCTCCTATCACATCTGGGACGGAACGAAATGTGGGTATTCTAGTCCGCTTCTGCCAACCCCTTCGGGGATACAGGCGTGAGCTTATATTAAGATGTTAGGCTGATTTAGTGACGAATTGGTGACCTCCTAAAAGTATGAGAATATAGCAGTGTAAACTTCTTCCTTTTCTTGCTGCAGCGTTTTGTTCGATGAGTAAGAGTTCCGGTGGCCCAATTCCCCCCTTCCTTTCTCAATGCATATTCCTCATCTTTTCGGTTGGCAATGCATCCATGATACTTTTGTCTATTTGGAGATCACTTAACATCAGATGACCCACCTGGTCGTTTGCCTCCTAATGCCATGGGTCAAATGGAGTTCTCGTTGCCGACGAACGTGTATACAAATACAGATGACTGCAGATGACGCCAAAGTGGTGAAGTTCAACTTGCATACATGTCTGCGATTGGAACCGAAGCACTTATTGTTCCATAGTCTCTGCCTATCCCTTGGGAGACAGGCATGGGTATATTTGGTACACAGGTAGACTGTAACCTAGATTGACTGGAAGGATTTTTATTTTGATAGAAATCTTGTAGTTTACTGCTTTCATACTAGTGAAGCCCGTGTAAAACCTACCTCTATTATTCAAGAATAAACAACTTAATATTTATTTTTAAAAGTAGAGGTTTTTATCAGAGCACGGCAAAGTTTTGTCCCTCTCGAGCAATTTTCTTTTCAACTAATTAAATAAAATTCTTGTTAATTTCGTGTAGTATTGAAGCTGAAGCATGAATAATTTTCGGATACATATCCGAATCGAGCACGTCGATTGACTCATCGAACTTAAAAACAATTGCATTAACATTGCAGTGTGCTAAATTTCCAAAACCTACTCGAAAGATGCTCGTGCTGGTTCCCCGGTGTGTATTGTATCGCAGTTAGCATATTGTCATAGTTCATGCATATGCATAGCAGACGTGACTACTGACCACAACCAGCCGTTGCATATGCAGCGATATGCACATAATCAACGGACATTAGAACACGTGCCAATTAGCGGACATCGAGACTCAAGAGCCGTTTAACTGAACAACTATCCTAATACGAACGCTCGGATGTTACTGTCCGCGAGTGCATTTCATAAGCCACGAATATGTTTAGTGCAGATGTAAACAAGTTATATAAAGAATTGAAGAGCTTTTTTACAGTTTACCTGCTCTTATGTCTTGAGTTGACGGAATCTGGAAGATTAATGTAAATATTTTATTTACTTTGATTGATTTATAGTATGGTGTTATTATTATTTTTCGCCGAGGCAATATGTTTTTATTTGAAAAATTACTGTTGCTTTCAGATCACGCTTCCTTTCCATTAATCTTAAAATATTAGTTTTCGTGAGAAAACAAGGAAATATAAAGTCCGGAATAAGATGGCTCGGCATCCTTCTGTAAATTGCTAGGACAGGAACTACTCGTCAAATGTAATACATAATATACTCGTGAGTGCCGAGTCATCGTCGCATCGTCGCAAACTCACAAGTCACAACACTTCAGTAACAAGTTCCCGCACAAATATTATTGACTGAACGCGTTTCACAAGTCGGTCGGCTGAATCGATTTTTTCCTTTATCCCACCCTAAAATAAAAACCCGGAGATATGTGGGCATGTGTTTTGGCGAACAATATCTGTATTTACACAGACATAGATATATTAGACGTCGCAGATGTCTTATCTCGTCTTACAAAACCATAGTAAATATCTAAACTTTATTTAGATCCACAAACTTTATACTTACGTAGGCGTAGATGCGTACTAACACAGTATATCAGAGTCAGTTAGAATTTGCTACCTGGAGTATGCTGAGTCCGTGGGCTTTTTGTCCATTCCAAGGGCATAACACAGAGATTCACCTGATAGTATTTTAATTGATTTTTTTCACGCTTTATATTAGTTGCACCTTTTTTTTACATGGGGAAAATCCTCTTGGATCCCAGGTAATAGGCGCAGGGTGTGCTGGATTCATACCGGCTAAAAACCCCATGATTTACGCCATCTGCATTTAGAAAGTGTTCCGGGACCTCCAAACGGAACACGCCGAAATATTAGCTGCACCTGTATGTATGTATCTATGTAATGCAATCTTCTGATGAACTTGACAATTAGCACTCGTGTCAAGTACCGAGGACAATACAATAATTTAATAATTTTCTTCTGGTATCCATCCTTACCAGGAGCGTGGAGTGCCAAATATAAAATGCTACAAATATTCTATTGATAACTATTCATAAAAGTAAAGTAATTTTAATAACGTGGTGAAAGCCCCCCACGGTTTTTACAATGATTTATATCGTTCTAGAACAAATTCTTTATACTGAAAAGTAATGTAATTTTTGTGTGTACGGTGTTTTATAAAAACGTGTTGTTTTTAGTACTTTTAAACAATTATTTTTCTTTCTTCAATTTGCATATATTTTAATGCTTTATGTCAATTTATGTCCTTGTGGAAACTGACAAACAAAGTTCTTCTATTTTTTTTCATAGATTCTGGATATTTAATACATTTTGCTTGAAATTATTAGCAACTATCATGCCTAGAGACATATTCTCATCGGCTGATAACTAAATCGTAGACTATTTTCTTTCTGTACTGATGTATTATATACCTCTATATGAAGAGTTTATAAAGAGTCGACTTAAAATATTTAAAAAACTTATTCATCATATCATTGTATGTGCGACATCGTTTTACGCGTACGTAAATGTGATGCGCTGTCTATCCAAACCTACAACTGTGCATGTGTGCCTTCAAACTTCGCGAAATAATTTAAAAGTTGGTGCGTGCGTCGTCGCCGCTCGCTCGGTCGCTCGGGCGCGGGTACTCACTCTCGGTCGTCTCGGTTGGTCGGTGCGATTAGGTTTTTTCATCAACTCTGTTTTTATCAGTTTTATGTTTGACCGAGTATAAACTTCGTACATGTATTAGAATATATTGCGATTATTTTGTAGGTTTCATACAATGAACTTCATTCACAACTTTTATGTACTTACAAAGGCTTTAATGTATACCACCTTTCAAAAATATAAACGTATATTACAAGTAGATATGTATATTGTATTGTACAAGTAGATATTGTATACGTGTTGTTATAAGTATTTGTTATTCGATCGGTTTTTAATGTGTATTTCTCTAATTCAAAATTTTGTTGACTCTGCATTGGTAGCAGTGGCAGCAAAAAAAGGACCTTGGTCACAATAATATTATAATAATTAACCGAAACATATTTTTGAAAATAAATACATATTGTGAAGAAACCTACATACACCGAAGTGCTTAGAGAGCCCCATAACAGTATCGAATGCCAGAACACTGACCAATGCCAGTGTACTAGTATATAAATCAGGACTTGTATTATTTAGTCAAATAATTTTATCAGTGTCTCAAACTCAGATAGACAAATGATAAACACTCACTGTAATTGCTATCAACTTACACAAACAACTGGCAGTGGCAAGTTGTGTTCGTGTTAGTAATATGTTAGTGTTCCATTACAATTGTTTACCAACTCGCGATGTCTCAGACAATATAACTTGGAACTTATTACAAAGTTATTTGTGCAAGCGTAGTCCATTCGCTCCCGCGCCCGCTCCCGCGCCCGCTCCCGCTCCCACTCTCGCTCCCACTCCCGCGTCCTCTCCCGCGTCCGCTCCACTGCGACAGACGAAATATTACTAAACTGTTCACTTATATTTGTTTCAGTTGTTGTTACAATTAACACAAATGATTGTTTAATTTTGTGTTTGTTAGCTTTGTTAATAATGAGCTTGTCGTGAAAACGGCCAATTTTAAGTACCTAGGATCTGTACTGTAAGAGTCTGGTGATATCAACTGTCAGGGCATGAAAGGCAATACATCTAAATCCCGTCACTTCGCAAAGTCAATCAAGTTTGTTATCAGGTTTTTATTGCCGGTAAAGTTTGTTACAGTGCTGTACAAGCTAAGCTGCTTACTCTTCGCTCGGAATCTCGACCAACTCGGGATTATCTGTCCAATTTTACTTCATATATTGAGTATAATAAACTCCTAAACTGTCCTATTATTTGTGATAATTATCTTTATCGTGAGATTACTAGTAATCTTAGTTTATGTCTAAGGGGAGTAGGCAGACTACTAAACGACTAAAACACTCACAAGTTTTATTTCTGTCACTCTATGTGATATATTAAAGCCTATTATATGACGATGCTGAACGCAAATTCCGTTAACCTAAAGGATAATATTGATGAGACAATGTTAAGGTGACGACAGCAGTGATGCTGCTGTTGTTCGCAGGCAGGTATCGCTTACCAGGCGAATTTTTTACACAGTTTAAGATCAGGTGCCCTAGGAAGGAACATGATTAAAATTGTAATCACGGTTCATTAAACTAAACCTGTGCCTGTTACCAGTTCACAGAGAATATTATATCATGTCGTCAGTTGTATGGAGCAATTCACGTCTCGTTTAGGCGCGCTCGGACCGCGAGGAGTGCGACAGAATCGATTAGCGATGAAAATTGAATCATTGTCAAACGTACTCCACGCAGTCCACGCCCGACAACCTCGACAATACGAGTACACATACTCGTACCTGTATAGTGTTGAGTGTACAGTGTGGTGGGCAGCGGTAGATTAATTTTCACGTAGATTAATTTTTGTTTTTGTAGACCAGAATGAAACTTTAACTTGATTTAATAATCTAAATGTTTTGTATAAAGTTATGTACATATGTATTAGTTCACGCCTGTATACTCAAAGAGGTAGGTAAAGGCGTACTAGCGAAGTAGAACTCGCACATCTCGCCTAGGTCATTTCAAGGGGGCGAGCCTACCGTCATATCGAACAGAAATTTCAGACACCGGGCCGATACTGAGTACAAATACGAATACAATAGAAGCTATGATATTATACCTAATGTTATGTTCTGTAAAATAGTGTTATTAATTTGAAGTCAAAAATTTGATTTTGTTTGTTTTACTCAGTTGATGACATTGATATTAACATTAGAGATATTAATAACCTTGGTTTGGTAGTTTATACTTTAAAGCCAGTAGTAATTGTTGAGCCTGCGATGTGGTGTGTCATCACTCGTCACTCGTCACTCGTCACTCGTCGGCTGACAGCGGCCGGGAACAGCCTCTCTCGCTAAAAGCCCACTTGAGCCTCGAGCTGTAACATTAACTACATAGTTGTGGGACTTGCGGCGTTGTGATACTTGATGAACAGGCGTTCAGGGGGAAGGAGGGGGGGGGGGGCTAACTGTTTGCACACACTTATTACTTCTTTGCACGTGAGTTCGGGAATGTTCAGCCTTCGTCTTTGTTCTGAATTGAGTTGTTAATTCGTTTGCGAAGTTAAATAAAATTGCGATCGGATCGCCGCACTCGAGCCATTCTAGATAAAGATCTGATTAATGTGGCTTGCTGGATGTTTCCTATAACTCGCATTAAAGCAGTGATGAGACTCTCTCTTTTTTGAAGTTGGTTGGTCATACAATTACATTACATCATTAGAGATGATAAAGTGAGTTGTTTCATAGCTGATCTGTGTATATTCTGTGATCGATGTTATTAATATGCGATCAAACAGTTGTTTAATATGATCGCTCTAATGGCGTCATAACTCAATCTGTTTTATTAGTTAAATATAGCGTAATCCATCTTCTATGCATCGCCTTTCTTCACCTAACTCCGGATGTAAACAAACATTTCATTTACATACATACATAAGCTCACGCCTGTAGCCCCGCAGAGGTAGGCAGAGGCGCACTAGCGAACTAGTACACTCACATTTCGCCGAGCTTAGTTCCGTCTCAGATGTGATATCGGGCGAGCCATTCGCCATTTCATTTATTTTCTTTTCTTTTATATATTACATCAGTTGATTCGCCGTGCATGCCGTTCAATGCAATCCATGGCCTCAAAGAAATATGTGTATACCTACAGGGACTTAAAATATAAAATATAAATAAAAAATATTTTTCTATATTATTATGAATTTTATGACATGGTCATAGTGAATGAGGGCATACATTTAAAACTTTTGTTTTATCTACTGACAAGCCCGTTTCGAATCGTGATAGCTACCATTTCTTAAGGTCGTCAAGGCACGCCTGTGACTTTTCTGTTATTATAGATGTCAATGAGTCGTTGAGATTATTAACCATCAGGGGACCATTAACCAGGTGTTTGATCACTGGCCTCTGTTAGAATTTAACATAAAGTATCACAATATAAGTTGACTGCCTCGGTGGCGTAGTGGTGACTGGTGTTGCGTCTACGATTATCGTTCTGAGGTCTCGGGTTCGATCCCCGTGTCGGAGCATCGATTTTGTGCCCGATATGGCGATAGGCTCGCCCCATATCACATCTGGGACGGAACCAAATTCGAAGAAATGTTCTAGTTCGCTAGTGCGCCTCTGTCTAACTCTTTGGGGATACAGGCGTAAGCAGAGAGTGTGTATATGATACAATAAATGTTTGTGTATTGTGTGTAGTGTGTAGTGAGTAGTGAGATATTCTCGCGACTCGCAGACACAGCTGCGTCGTGGCTGCGGTGTAATCACAAGTTTGTTGTAATATCTGGCGCTATACTTACTGCTCACACAAATCACTACACAGCTGTTGTTGTTGACAGTCGCACACACCGCGCCGCTCCACGCCGCTCCACGCCGCTCCACGCCGCTCCACGCCGCTCCACGCCGCTCCACGCCGCTCCACGCCGCTCCACGCCGCTCCACGCCGCTCCACGCCGCTCCACGCCGCTCCACGCCGCTCCACGCCGCTCCACGCCGCTCCACGCCGCTCCATGCCGCGCCAGGCGACACTCTCAACTCACGACGGACACGCGGCTACACATCATAATCACAAGTTTAAAAACTTAACGAACTGATTTCAAAATGTATCTTATCGTAACCCAATTTATTTGGGACGACTCTTAAAATAAGCTCTATTGAACACACAAATAATCACAAAAATAATCTTGAAAATTGGTGCACATTTGGCGAGGCATAGGGTTAGTCTAGTTGCAGTTAGTTGGGTTGAGGACCGAGAGGTCCTGAGCTCGAATCTAAATAATACAAATATAGGTATGGTACCCTAGTAATGGAATATTATTATCTCGGTCTTAAACCTTAGGGCACAAGCGAGGGGAAAGTGTAGAGAAAATATTTTGGACGATTTTTATATTAAAGTAGAAATTGCTCTTGGCATTGTATCGCTACAAGGTTCATGTAGCAGTGTACACTGTACAGTGTTTACAGTACAGAGCAGTTTGCTCGTGTGTCGTAAACTTATTATTAGATGGTGAATATTTTGAAACGCATGCGACTCGGCCGAGCCACGTCTTTATGTCTTCATTACTTTACACATTCAATCTGCGAGTACAATTCAATCATAGATGCTTCACAGTCGCAACTTCGACTGAGCGAGTACTGCGTGTGAGTGGTAGAGCTCTAACTACAGACAGTTCTACAACATTGTGACGGCTCGCGCTCGGTCGCGTTGGTTCGACACCACTGTTGCACATAATGCCTACGAGTACGTAAACTGGCAGATGACAGGCGCTGTTTCGTCTCACTCGGGAGTGAGATTTCCATTACCCAAATCCCCCCTTCCTAGTCCCTTTCTTTAATATTGGCAGTGTACATATTATGCTTCTTTAAGTATCGTCGACGTTTGTGAACGATGGATATCATTTAACATCAGATGACCGATCTGCTTTTTTTGTCAGCCTCTGCTCTTATTATTTAAGTATACCTGTATCCATTTTCGGTGTTAACGGCTGGTCTAAAGTGTTGGCTACATAAAGTTTCTTTCTGTCTTTCTTTCTTGCTACAAAATAAAACACCTAACGCATATAGTTAATACATACTATATTCTCAACAGATTTGATAAGGTGTTAGATGTTAATCCACCGCGATGCCGATTACTTAGGTTTGTTTGTACACCCGACATTTCTAATAATTGGGAACGATTATTAGAAATGTCGGGTGTAATTTATTTGTTTTTGCTTGCGATGTTTCCGTTTACCTTTTAATAACACCTACCTATACGTTTTGTTAAATATAAAGTGTGTAGTAGAGGCTGAGACTGAATACGCGACCAATAAAGATAATACAAATAATAATTTTGACGGCAGTTGAAAGATTCCCCGGTCTCCAGTAGCGTAAGTGTAATATCGTCGGATATATTGGATCCGTGTATCGGAGTATCGGAGTATCGGAGTATCGGCGCTCGGCGGGCGGTGATCGATGGACTAGATGGAGGGCCGGCCCCGGACCGCGGCAGAGAAGGAAAATAATAAAAACATTATAAATTATAGTGCGGGAGTTTTTTCACTAAAGTACCTTTATTTTTTCATGCAACACGTTTTCATGAACAATTAAAAAATATAAGGATATGCCAATACTCTTTGCGCCTGATAGATAAATAATGTCGATCAATGAGAGTACCTTGTTTTATCACCATCATCACAAGCTCAGGTCTGTATCCTCAGAGGGATAGGCATAGGCGTGATAGCGATCTAGAACACCCACATTTCACCGAGTTTATTTCCGTCACTGACGTGATAGGAAACGAGCCTATCACTAAATCGGACACAAATTCCAAATTCCAATATTACTTTGCCCGACCCGGGAATAGAATCCGGAGCTTCCGGACTGTAGTTGTAGGTACTGCAATACAACTACGACACCGAGGCAGACACCTTGTTTTATACAGCTTACAAAAATTTATTTGATGATATGGCTACATGCCGGCCTGTGTCATTTGAATTAATTGAATATGCTAATGCTATTGAATTTAGTTCATTACTTATTGACGGTTTTCATTGGACGTCATGAGAAGTGCTCATTTTGTATTTAACTTGGTAGTTAAAGGTTTTGTCAATAAGATTTTAACATTTGCATCATGTACCTAACACAAATAATAAAACGCCTTGAAAAAGGGCACAAATATACATATTATACATATATGTTTCCCACGAAGCATGTCGGCATGCATATTGCGAATGTTAATACCCCGGTAGCCATGAGAGAAGTGATCACAGCTTCAATGAACCCTATCACAAATATTAGCACTTCACCGGTCGAACAGCGAGCTCGATTGTCTTGATGTGACATTATACGACCTTCAGTATAACTCTGTACCTCAGAGGGATACAAAAGTAACTCAATTTTTTTCCAAAATCTTGTTTTTTACTCCAATAAATAGATGCGCAAAATTTAACCCAGATCTTTATAATGGTATAAAACACAATTTGTTGAGTATATAAATAAAAAATCTGTAACTTTTAATTTAATTGATCAGGATTGGATAGTTTTGTGGCGCACATTTTCGTCTCTCCGGTAAAATTTGTGTTTTGGCGCTTGATGTTGTGCCTTTGAGATACAGAACTATGTTATTACTACTTGCTGCAATGGTATTATAGTTGTGTGTTTTACATTACAGATGCGCGAATTCATTAGTTTACTTTTACTACTAGCTCTACTGGTCTAACTTATATATATATTAACTAAGGTATTATAAAATCATCGACGGGTACCGAAGCCCACTATATCTAATTAACAAGCGGAGTGTTTCCCGCTAGACCACCGGCTGCCAGTCCCAGGCCACTGTACTAGTACAAACACAGATCTATTTGTGCGCGTACGTATCCACATAAAAATCTTTACTGCACCAACTATTTACACAAACATCATTCCTTAAAATAACTTCACTGTAATTTTCATTGCATAATCTCGTACTTTTTAGTTGAAAAGTATCCGATTGTAAAGTGTCAATTACAAAGAGAGAAGTTACATACATATATACATACATATATCGTACTTATTGACGAATCGAATATCGAATTAACTTATTGACGCACTAAGTTATAAACTCCCAAACCCTTGGATCTAGAATGATGATTTTGTCACAGAAGTTTTGCTGGTATTTATTTTTTTACCGAACGCATATCGTTAAAAGCCACATTAACCCACAAACCTTGTGTGGATTCTTTTCCGAGAAGTTTTCGGAATGATTTGATGGGGCTGCCATAATATGTATATTATAATGAGGAACCGGTACATCTTCGTATTCCTGTGCCTGCTTCGGTCATCCGCCTGTCTTGCCACAGGTCCCTTGATTTGCTTTTTCCCTCTGGAGTGTAAAGAAACATTTATGTAAGCCGACATGATTCTGATGAACACCACTAAATGAAAATTATTATTTTCTCGGATTAATTTTTTTTGAAATATTATACGGAGGCCTCATATAATAGTTATTCATTAAACTGTTTTAGCTTAACTGCGTTTAAGTGATCAATCTCGTCCACGAAAGCTCATTATAGTCAAATATACGCAGGTGCGCCACAATATCAGACCAAAGTACGATCAAAGAACGGTAAGTTTGGGACAAGGAAGTTTAGGTTATCGGACTTTTCGGTTTAATGTGAATAAATTAGTAATAAACATAGCAGTAGCTTACCATTGTATCGCCGAATGGACAGGCAGAAGTTTCACCAATTAACGTTTCGCCGAGTTTAATAGCATAACGTGAAAGATAGAGCCTTAGCGGTACAAATTCCCAATGAATTATGTATTTTTTGCGAAATTACACAATTTTTTAGAAGGCCGATGTTGGGAACAAACCCATGGCTTAAAAAGATCCATCACCACAACACGGTATTACTGATTAATATAAAACATCATAATTTATTAAGTATAGTTGAAACATCGTGATTGCATCGTTTTTAACTCAGAACTCTTATTGACATTAAGAGATAATTAAAAACCGATCAAGAGGCAATATCCGCGCTGATCCTGCAGTGGTGCTTTTTGCAATCATTTTCAACAGGGATTCAATAGGCGAAAACTAATGGAAACCGCTTTGGAGGCATGCGAGTCGACTCCACGAGGCGACGCGGCCAGATGGCTACACTCTTCAGTCGTACAGTGCACGCCGAGCGAGCCAGACGCTCCCGCTCCCGCGCCCGCACTCGCACTCGCACCCGCGCCCGCTCCCGCTCCGCTTGTGCCATAGTGCTGTGACTGTGCTGTGCGAATAGTGTCACATCGTCACATATAGTAGCGCATCTAACTTTTAAGTAAGTATTCACTTTTTAAAACAATTTAAAATGAAACTCCAAAAAAGTAAGTCGTATAATTTTGTACGCTAGTTTGATATTGATGACTTGTTAAAGATTGTTGTAAATATTGTACACTAGTTTGAAATTCTTTTCACGTAATAAAAAGTAACATAAGCTGTTCAAGAATCGTGAAGTCCTTTTTAGTGTTTTTTTAATCTAATTAGCAGTTTCAGGGACTATCCACTACATTCATAATAAATTAATTGATTATAATGTTTCGTATCGATATGGATATTAAACAACATTTTTAACAGATGGAGTACTCGCACAACATATTGAAAACAAAATTAACCGTGAACTTAAACTCGATAACTGACCTGATGAACTCGATATTACCACAAAATATGTTAGTGACCTTTAGTGACTCATGTCACTAGATATAATTATGTAAATCATTACTCATTAGCTACAACATTGAATTTAAATACTTGTATATAAACAAAATAAAAACTAGTTTAACGCAATGAATAGTTGCCGCCTAAAACTAGGATCATGCGGAAGATCCTTGCGCCACCTTCTCAAATCCTCTAGTATCTGAATTAGAAATATAATTGAATAAATAGATTTCCTTTCTATTCTTCCATTAGCCCTTATCCCAACCCAGTGTGAGTTCAGCACAAGAAGTGTACACTTCTTGCAGAAAGGATTCGGCCTATGTCTCTTTTACGTAAATCCGGGCGCCGGAAAATCGTGTTACTAAAACCGCAAACCAGCTCTGACATCCGAACCTAGGAATTCCCAGCTCCCAGCCAATATGCGATACTTGTACCAAACTGGCAATATTGATATTGTAACTCTGTGTCTGTAAATAATGTAATCCCTTCGTTGTTGACACGCTCGAGTCTCGAGTCTCGAGTCTCGACACAAGACACAAGACTCGTAGGTACGAGTATGACGCGCGTCTTTTGATGTGTGTGACTGTCGGATGAACATGACTTATGTGTATCAACAGTATCAAAAACTCAAAATTATTTTAGCCCTGTAATATTACTGTCCCACTACTGGGCACGAGCCTCCTCTACTAATGAGAGGGGTTAGACCTTAGTCTATCACGTTGGTCTAATGCGGGTTGGTAGAATTCACATACCTTCGAAATTCTTATGAAGAAATTCGTGGTATGCAATGTTCTCACGATGTTTTCCTTCACCGTTATAACAAGCGATAATTCACAATGAATATACACAAGTCAGAGGTATATGCTCTTTTTGTGCTTGGTCTCGAACCTCTGACACTCGTCCCGGCAGTCCGTCCCACTCACAACTGATTTATCACTGCTTATTGAGCTATCGTATCAACAGTAGGTAATATAAATTGAATGTAATCGTCTATCGGCAATACTCCGGTCATACATTATTCCAATCTGCGTGCAATTTGTCCCGCCGCCGAGCGCCGAGCGTCGAGCGCCGAGCGTCGAGCTCGAGCGTCGCGTCGGTCGGTGATTACTCATACCACACCATACCTCGTGTTCACTACGAATGCCATGTCTCTATTAAACACGACACGCATTATTAATTAACGTCTTGTTAATTCATTACTTAATGGAATAGCAAAATACGTATATCGCGTTAATTATTTTGATAGCCGCTACTTCCATTTCATATAAAAATGTCGTCTAAAGGATTTTAACATAATCCCAATACAGAGAACCAGGAGACAGGAAATAAGTAGACCGAGATGGATAGAGCCCCAGGTTTTTGGAATAACAAAACCCAAGTAAAAATTATGACTGCCTGAATTCGGATGGTAGTAAGGGACATTTAAAATATTAGATTATCGGCGTAAGAGGCCGTTAGAAAACCACGCGTCAAAATGTATATATAATGTGTATTATATATTAGAGTCTCATGTACCTTCATATCTTGAGATGAGAAAAAAGGCAAAAAAATAAAAATAAAGCGAGGACGCAATCAATTAACTCTGGGGTATAATGTATGGGCTTGGACAAAATCAAGTCAGTTTGTGTAAAGAAAAACTTCAGTTGGATCGGTGAATTTTGGCAATACATTTACATTTTAATATAATAAATTATCAACTTTAACTCTATTGGCACTAGTGTAGTTTTTTTATGGAGTTACGATGTTTTATACATTAGGCCATCCATATAGAGATTGTCTAATCTAGTAGTAAAATAATAGTTACTGAAACAAATCGTAACAATGATTATTGAAGCAGACACGTGTAATCAAACAAAATTTTGGAAATCAGCAATGAATATTCAGTCTAAATTGTCAAAAGTAACATTTGAGTTTGACAGGAGTACAGCTTTAACAAGGAATTGTGCTGGAATTGAATCGAGCAGCGACTGCGGCGAGTGCCTTTAATTAGAAATCATGTCCTTTGTTCCAAATTAACGGATTTTATGGATTAACGCAAATAAATTAAATTTTGAATTTGACGTCTGACTACAAAATGAATCGAAACAATGCGGTGTTACATAATTCAGTTTCTATAGTCTTAATTAGAAATTAAAAGATAAATAAGATAAGATAAGTATTTACAAGAAAACTCATCCTATATTGCTTATAATTATATATTAATATTATTGGTCATTAACTTAGAATATAATCTAAAGGTCCTGATAAAGGTCGCAGGAATTCGTTGTATGCAGTCCGCTTCCAACAGGTCGATCTGGAATATTTTGGGGGAGCCCTATGTCCAGCAGTGGACGTCCTGTGGCTGATGATGATGATAATCTAAAAGTAACCAAGACAGTCAACAAAACATAATATCATAAAATAGTCATGCGTATTGTCGCCTGTATTTATGAGGTGGGTACTGGATGTACAATGTATGCATCATTGCCTCTCGCTCGGCAATTCGGGCGTGAGCTTACATAAACTCGACACTATACGTGGCACCATATTTGTAATCCAATAAGAATTCCATTTCCATCAGTTTATTGAATGGCCACAAAAACCATTAAACGTGAAGGAAATGTGTTTACCATAAGATTAACACAAGCTAAAATGTTCAGTGAAGCGTGGAATAGCGCATGATAGAGCCACAGACAAGCACAACATACCGATGAGTCTACACCTAGTCTAGACTTTCTCATATCGTATCGTATCGTATTAGCCTGTGGTGTCCCAGTGTTGGGCAAAGGCCTCCCCAAGGTCCTTCCATGAATCGCGGTCATGTGCTATGTTTAACCAACGTCTATTGAATTTATCCAGTTCGTCCCGCCATCTCTTTTTAGGTCTCCCGCGTTGCCTGCGAGCCGTGTCAGGATTCCACAACGTGGTAATTCTGGCCCATAACGTGTCAGGCATGCGACTGACATGACCAGCCCAGCTCCATTTAAGCTTAGCAGCTTTCTGCGCTACATCCATAATTTGAGTTCTGGTGCGCAGTTCAGTATTTCGAAGGCGGTCAGTTATTTTAACACCTAAAATACTGCGCTCCATTGCCCTTTGGCAAACCTTGAGTCTAGATTTTTGACGGTTAGTGAGAGCCCAGGTTTGAGCGCCGTAAGACATTATCGGAAGAATGCACATATCCACGAGCTTCCGTTTGGTGGACGATGGTAAATTTCCTTTAAGGTAGTCTTTCATAGACCAGAAGCTTTTCCAGGCATTGTCCGTGCGTCTTTCTATTTCGAGGTCTTGTCTTGCTTCGAATGACACAACTTGGCCTAGATATATGTACTCGTGGACATATTGCATTATCTCACCGTCCATGGTGATTTTTTTTTCAAGATGATTTTCATGGTCATGACTTTGGTCTTTGTCATGTTCACCTTGAGTCCAACCTTAAGGCTTGCATTGCTTAGTTCTTGTAGCATGTGTTGTAGTTCAGAAGCTGTTGATGAGAACAGGACTATATCGTCGGCGAAACGTAGGTTAGTTAGTTTGGTTTCACCAACCTTAATGCCTCGTCCATCCCAGCTAGCCGCCAGCTTTCTGAAGACTTCTTCGAGGGTGCTGGTAAATAATTTGGGGGAAAGCGGATCTCCCTGTTTGACACCTTTACCTATATTAAATTTATCGCCTATTGTTTGCAATTTTATGGATGCTGTACTGTTTTTGTAAATGGTCTGAATTAGTTGTATATACGTTGGTTCTATATTCTGATTTTGAAGAGCAGTGAATATTGATGTGTGTGAAATGCTGTCGAATGCTTTAGTATAATCGACAAAAGCTAGGTAAAGGGGAATATTATTCTCGCTGTGTTTTTCGATAAGTTGATTCATGGCATGTAGGTGGTCTATCGTTGAGAGGCCCTTGCGAAAACCTGCTTGTTCTGGGGGCTGTTCTAGATCTAACTGTTTTTCAATCCGGTTTTGGATGACTTTTATGAAGGCCTTGTACAAATGTGAAACCAAACTGATGGGCCTATAGTTATTAATATCTGTTTTATCGCCTTTTTTGTGGAGAAGAATTATGTTCGAATGGCAAAAATTTTCAGGAAAGTTTCCGGTTTTCATAATTAAATTGAAAAGGTTACAGATATGCGGTCGTAGGTTGTATTCTGCTATCTTCATAATATCGGTGCTAATACCATCCTCTCCCGCTACTCTATTATATTTCATGGATTTCAAAACAGTGTGGACTTCAAAAGCTGATATTGGAGGTATATTATCAGGGCAATAGTAACTGTTTGCATAGGGGTTGTTAGTCGCAAAGTTATGTTGGTCAGAATATAAAGATTTATAAAAATTTGTGCATATCTCCATGATTTTATGTTTATCTTGGTGTTTTACTCCATTTTCGTCTTTCAGGCATGTTATCCAGGATTTACTTTGTGAAACGCCGTGTTTCGCTGTTCTTAACGAAATTTTATTATGCATTGCTGCCTGAATAAGAGCGTTGTTATGGTGCCTTAAGTCTTTTCTAATACATCGTTTAACTCTTCTGTCACTAATCATGAATTCTTCGCTGTTTCTGTTATCTTTTAATGCTAATCGTTCTTCTAATAGTTTTAAAGTTCCCTTTGACAATTTTCTTTTTTTGAGAGGAATTTGTTTTATTGTTCTGCATGCAAGTTTGATACTATTTTCTATATTGTCATATTGTTCTTGAATATCTGTACCTTACATATTCAACATACCGAACCTATTATCCAACTCCATACAAAATTCTTCTTTGTTGTTAATAAGTGTTTCTTTGTTTAATTTGGTGATTTTATTTACAAATATTTTTTGCCGATAGATTTTTGCATTCAGTTTTATCGATACTCTGACGGGTCTATGATCCGAGTTAAATTTTATTTTATTTATTGCTTGTATGTTTTTGACTATAGACTGATCTGAAACTAAAATGTAATCTATTTCATTTTTCGTGTAACTGTTAGGAGAGATCCAAGTCCATCTTCTGTCTGGTTTCTTATAAAAGAAGCTATTAGAAATAAAGAGACCTTGCGCGAACGCAAACTGAAGAAGGCGAGTACCTCTGATGTTTCGGGAGCCTAAACCATGTGACCCTAAGATATTTGTATTATCTGTATTTTGTCACTGACCAATTTTTGCATTGAAGTCCCCTAAGGCAATATTCCAAGTACTTCTGTGACAGTCAATACAGTGATTCAACGAGTCATAAAATTCTTCAACTTCGTCATCCGTATGGCTGGATGTTGGCGCATGAATTTCTAGTCTTTCTAATCATGAAAATACTATATACACCGAACAGTCAAATATAGTCCGGATTTCATATTAGGTATACAAGTCTTACGTGTCGTGGTCTGGTCCTAGGTATCAGCAGGGTTACCACCACCTCTTATAGCAGTAATTACATTATTAGTTAGTACATTATTATATTCGTTCTTCGTTTGTTTTGTATGGGAATCGGTACAAGTAAAATTATAATAATACTGCTATAAGAGGTGGTGGTAACCCCCCAGGAACTAATAGAGATATTTTCTGTTGTAACGCCCAGTGGACTGAGCAAAAATATTTTTGACAATCGATTTCATATCTAGCTCGATGCGCGTCTGTGATATTTGTATAAAATATTAACCAAACGTCTTCAGTACGCAGCGAGCTCGATTCGAATTCGATTGTCAAAAATATTTCTGCTTGGGCCGCTGCACTAAATCAAACCCACAACCACTTGTTTCACAACTATAAGCCCACTGCGCCACAAAGGCGTGAGAATGTCCAATGACTAATGAGTCAAATATTACTTCTGTACAGGAACAGATGTAGATGTAGGTGTTACTTGTTCCTACTGTACTTAGTAATGCAGGATCCGTCTCAGACGTTTCAACATTAGCCTGTATTGAATATCCTCCACACTAAGACCAAAATAGCGGCTAGTTTTTCTTATCAGGTTATGTCGCTTAGAATATTTTATACAAAGCTATTTTAAGTCGCTATTTAAAGCACCCAGCTATTTTAAGCCGGTCGATGTGGTTGTCATATTGTATTAAATTGTATTTGTTTATTATGTTGGATTATAGGTATACTATTTTAATTTCTCGAATAAAAAAAGGGCTGAAAAATAACATTAGTAGCTATTTCAAAACCGCCAATAATGTGGCTTTAAAAAAATATTACTATTATTTAAACAGCTTTCGTTATAACTGCCATGACACACACATAGCTTCCCCCAGAACTTCAAGCGCTTTTAAATTCTTACCCCTATATAATATGTATCCTTAATACGGTGTTCTCTAGTCACCTCAAATCAAATGAAAAATGCAGTACTAAAGTCACCGACATTGTAGAAGTAGGTGCGCTCAAAAATCGTACGCTTTTTTAGTGGTAGAGCCACAATTACGTCAATTAGGTCTACATCACGAATGGTCCAGCTCAACCAGTTTGATACCACTGTCTCACAGAAAACCGACGTAAAGTGACAGCTCGCTGTCGCGTTTCGTTCGGTGAGTGAGATTTCCGGTGGCCCAACTCTCCCCCTCCCTTTCGCAATCCCTATTTCCCTCCCGTTAGGTTGGCAACGCACCCATGATTCTTTTTGTGTCTTGGGTTTCTATGGGCGGTGAAGATCACTTACTATCAGGTGACCCATCTGCTCCTTTGCCACTATGTGCAATAAAAAAATATAATTTAGTAGTATGTTATACTTGGATATATATTAGTACTAGTTGTAAACTTAGTGCAGCGTGAAACTTCGTTTCTAATGCAGAGCGTGTAGCCGACCTCATCAATATACCACGATGCTACTGGATTCTCGTATGGTACAGTGACGTGCGGTTCATACAGACTAAGAGATACTTGTCTGTGTGTCTATCCTGAAACACAGATTTTTAACATCACCTTAAGGAAATTTTCAACGTATGTTTTAAACTGATAAGCAATTATAAAGAAGGAGGATGGTACAAGGATTATGAAAAAAGGGTTTTGCAAATGGTTTGTCTACCCTAATCTGATTGCCTGTGCACCCCACTAACGTTATCAACAAATTAATTCAAAAATAATACTAAAACATGCCTAATACCTTGATCTATAAATCTCCTACATCAAGTGCAAATATTTTTTGTATACATCCATTTGATTGAATGTATTCGTAGTTTCTGTGTAGATTTCTTGAATCATTCCTGTATATCTGTAAAGAATATTCCTGAAAACTAGGCGCCTGACTTGTGGTAAACATCTGATGAACTTGAACTAAGTGTTATCTTATTTTAATGTATTTTAAATAATTTATTATGATTTTTGGTAGTGATTCTCATCTTATTTTTATATTATAGTATTCCACGCAATGCGATTACTGTTCTGTGTCTGGTTGGATCCGATCGGTCGTTTCCAGAAGACGAGTTCACGGATTTTGAAATTAGTTGGTGTCAATCCGTCACCAACGAAGGAAAGGAAGTATTTTGTTTATTGAATTTCTAATAAGTCAGATTTTGATTATTGGTTTAATTACACTCCACTATTTAGATGTGTTTTTGGTATAAGATATAATACTTCAGTTCGGGTGCAGTGTTACATTATCATGGGATATAAATGTGTTAGTATGCGGAACGCAACACGTGAGTTGTGTTCAGTGGAAACTCTGTGTGTCCACACACGTGTGCTCTGATTTATATTATTGCCGGCCGATATTTCAGCATGGAGCCATTTGTTCTATGAGTCGCGACTCGCGACCGCACCACCGCCATGTGTGATGCGTGTGTGTGTGTGTGTGTATGTGGAATGTTTCTAACAACATTACTGCATCTGTTTTATATTCAACTGTTATGTCACAGATTGCCTTATTGTTGTGACGTGTTCCCGAAAATAATATATCGAATAGTCTCATTTATATCATGTTAGTATGTATGTGATAGAGGCAGATAGACATGAAATGGTGGGCTCGACCGGATTATAGCTATGTACATTTCAACAAAAAACCAACGTGAAGTGGCCCTTGACTTCATTTTATACGGTGAATGTGATATGCAGAGGACCATCCCACCCTAATCAAGGTATTGTCAAAGTTCCTGAGCTAAGGTCTATGATATTAGATACCCATGTATTTCTCTTCAGATTATCATCTGATTGTCTTTATAGATAAGGCAATAAAACATGTTTATAATCTAAGTAGTCAGAACAAACAACTTTACCATTTATTTTCTTTGAAAAACAAAGATCTTAATATCGTTCCTCGGTAATCCTTCATTCGAAACATTTTAAGAAAGTTTCCGTCCGACAAGAAAGGAAACTTTCTCATTTCTATCAAGCCATGAATTGTGATGGAAATGCGCCGCGATACGAATAAAGTATGGCCCAAGATGAGCTGCAACAATTCTTGATTTTTATTTTAATAATGACTGCCTCGGTGGCGTGGTTGTATTTCGGTACGACTACTGTCCTGAGGTCTCGGGTTCGATCCCCGGGTCGGGCAAAGTGATATTGGATTTTTCCATATCAGCCCGGAGTCTGGAATTTGTGCCCGATATGGCGATAGGCTCGCCCCCTATCACATCTGGGACGGAACTAAGCTCGGCGAAATGTGGGTGTACTAGTTGGCTAGTGCGCCTCTGCCCATCCCTCCGGGGATACAGGCGTGAGCTTATGTTATATTATGTTATATTATATACTTCTTTATAGCAGAAACTTGCAAACGAGCTAATAGGTCACCCGATGGTAAGTGATCTGCACCGCCCATAGAAACAGAAAACACAAAAAGAATCATGGGTACGTTGCCAACCTAAAAGGAGAGAATGCAAGGGAAGGAAAAAGGGATTGGGAAAGGGAGGGAGAATTGGGCCACCGGAAATCTTACTCACCGAACGAAACGCAACAGCAAGCTGCCAGTTTACGTCGGTTTTCTATGAGACAATGGTATCAACCCGGTCTACTACCCTCAGTACTATTTTTGTCTGTTAAATTATTACACCAAGTTTCATTCAAGTCAGCCTACGGCTGTACTGTCTACGGCGTAGCTCTTTCAGTTTATCTGTGGCACTAAAACAGCTGTCAGGCTGATAGCAGTGCTACGGCGTAGCACTACCAATGTTGATCACAAGAAGAGTCTTTTATGTACCGCAAAAGTTCTTCCCTGAAGAGGTTGAAGGGTATTTCATCACCCGACCCGATTGTGTTGTCACTTGTCTGTCACAGTACGGTTCAATAAACACAGCCCGTTGTATAAACACTGCGGATTGAATTCCTGACACATTAATATTACTTTACGTATGTGTGTCCCCAGCCATTTAGATTCGACTTGTCTCCTTCTAGTAAAGACTCACGAGTTAGGACTAAGAGATATACGGTCGTTTGGTACAAATTGAAGAATTTATGTTTTCTGTTTAAAACGCCTGAGTGTCAACTCTTGTTTATCACATAAATCTCACAAGGACAATAAGCTACTGAACTATCAGTGATGACTGCAGATACAAGGTACCTGTAAAACTTCTGAGCGAGCCGGTCCGACGCACCGGGGCGCGGCGCTTTCAGTAATGAGCGCTGAACATAAATCGAGTTGCCTCACAATGGCGACGGAATTAAAACATTTGCAGTTTACTCTGAGCCACTGGAAGAATGGGCGACATGACATAGATAAATCGGCGGCGTCACCCTCCACCACCTGACACTTTAAATAAATAAATACAATCGACACACAAATAACACAAAAAAAAATAAGTGCTGCATATCTTTACTACTACGAGTAGGTTCCTTTCGTTGTTTAAATATGAAATGAAATAGACAAAAAACTTTAAAAAGCGCTTAAAAATGTTTGTAGAGGTAAATAAGGGCCACTTGCAGCTCTGTGATAAATATCTATTTTAAATCTCTATTTATGCTATTATTATTATTATTTAAAGATAGGAGTGAGCTGTAGAATAAATCGGTGTAACACTAGATTAGTACCGGCGCTGCAAGTCGCCCTAACACCATATCTACATGTCATCACTCATTGGATGCGACGTCTGTGTAGGGAAAGTGTAGTCGGGCCATTTACTGTCGTGTTTCAGTGCTATTGCTATTATGACCGTGTGTTTTGTGTATATCGGTGCGGCGCGGCGCGGCGCGGCGCGGCGGCTCACGTCCGACACCCTTCCAGAAGGCATGATTATCGTAATCACCCACTTGTTGTGTCAATTGTAGTCGCGTGGGCCGCTTGTTACATGCTATTAGTCGGCTTTACTGATATTTATACTCTTTATTAAAAGGGGATTAATGCGTTTTACAGAAATAAATTGAAAATTATAATAATTTAATTTGTTCAATTGCGAATACACTCATCAAATTGCGAATTAGTAGAAATTAACTATAAACTTGAATATAGTGAGTTCCATAAACTATTTGGCTAATTATTCCTGCGTCATGTTCATGTCATTAATTAGGGAATAGGTAGGTACAGGCCAGCGACTTAGGGCGGGCAGGGCTCTGTCGGGCGACGTGGAAGCCAAGTACACTTTACAGTCTGTGACCGTTCGAGTCTATCTTCAAAAACGACTACACTTCTAGGGCTTGTTTCTGTGATATTTTAGTACAAATGGTAGGAAAATGAAGCTAAATATCCAAGGCAAAGCTGGATACCCAAGAACAAGTTCTCACTGCCTCCCAAATCCCGTCTCCCGTCTGAAATGTGAAGCTCTTATGATGTTTTTAAGATAGTCTGTGCGTTCATGATAATAATTATTTACCACCAGGTGAGGCGGGCCAAGGCTGGAGGGCTTGGGGAAAGGCCTGTGTAAAGGCCAGTGGACGGGTGTCAGGTACAGGCTGATGATGATGATGAGGCTTGTTTGTTTACTTTCTAATACTATAACAATTAAGAATATTCAGATTTAGTCACACTTGAGGCAATTGTCATATAATATTATGAATATAAAGGCATTTAAATGGAGCTTTGTCAGCTACATCTGTCACGGTTTTCTACAAAAAATATTTTGTTTATTTCGTAACATCACTTTGTACGGAGTTTCGTCATGGTGTTACCTCCCGAGTGTAACAATAGTCGCAAATGTACTCACAAACGTTTTGTCAGTTTGTTCAACAAAAGGCTCTCGTCTATTTGTTAAGAAAGATATCAGTGAGGGGGCGCCGGAAAACATCTTCAATGGACTCCAGGAATGTAAAATGTTTGCGATTTGCGTCAGTTTGCGCGTCACTCGGACTAATGAAACAATGTTGACGACCGACAGTTAGACATACCTCCAAAATATCTCACAAACAAACCAAAACAAAAATATTTTATTTTAAAATATTTGTGAGACGGAGGCGAGATATCTCAAATGTTCGCCATTCATTTCGAATGCGCCGTGAATACGTCGAATAACATGAATGCGAGTACAGCGCGGTCTCGTCACCCCACGTGCCACGTCCCACGTCCCACGTCCCACGTCGAGCCGTGGAGCCGTGCAGCCGAGCAGCGCATCGGGTGAATTGTATTTGTATCACGATAGCCGTTATCGATACGTATCTTTGACTTCACATTGGTAAGAACAATTCTTTGTTTCGTTGACGAATTTTTTTTTTTTGACCTTGGCGCAGCGAGCGAGCGAGTCGGCTGTGAAGCGAGAGCCCGCGGGTTCGATTCCTGCACCGAGATAAAATATGTTTATGTGGGCCACAGATATTTGTTTCGGGTGTGGGTGTTGTGAAATCAAGTCTCTCGTAGTTTTTGATGGCCAGGTTATATGGAGTCAGGGCAATGTGTGTGACTGTTGGGTGTATTATATATTATTATTTATTGAAACATAATGCCTCAGTGTAATTTAGATTCACGAATGCAGTGCAGTGCGCAGTGCCGCTCAGCACTTTGTTATTCAGTGTCGGTCGGTGTTAGTTGTTACTACCGTTCATGTGCATTAGTGTCGCTTACTATCGATCGAGTCATTTGTTTGTAGCCATTATTGCCGACATGAACGGGGTCTCATTGTCATTGAAGATGTAGCGATGTTGTCTCGTTGCATTAACCAACTTAAGAATATTTAAAAAAGAATACAGACGAATTGAAGACCTTCTCCTTTTTGGAAGTCGGTCGATACAAATGATCCACCTGCGTGTCTGGCTGGTCTGGCTCCTCTTCCATAACAATGACACCCTTAGCATTGTGGATGTACTACACGATTGGTTGTTAAATATTGAATAGGATGTTATTATGCAGGCGGGCCACTACGACTCCCTAAATTCTGGTGTAAAACAAACGTCTGTGTACGTTGCACTAATGATTGCTGCATAGTCGTCGGTTCGACCCTGTGTGACTCGTATATTTGACAAGAACTAGCCAATATTGAAACCGTATGCTCACAAATATTACGTTTTAGTACAACCGGCCGCAGTCAATAACCTGGGGGGTGACTCCTGACGCTCGATTCGAACTTGAATTCGATTCGGTTTCATTTATTGACTTATAATTCCACCGAAATCGAGTTAAAAAGTGCATTAATGTCATGTTAAAAATTACCAAATGACAAGCTATCGAATATTATGTAACATCAGCGCACTTTAAAAGTCGATTTCGGTGGAATTTTAAGTCAATAAATGAAACCAAATCGAAATCACAATCGAATCGAGCGTCAGGAGTCGCCCCCCTGTATTGTGAACAACTCGATTCGGAATTGCCTCGGTGGCGTAGTTGTATTTCGGTATGACTACCGTAGTACCGGGTTGGGCAAAGTGATATTGGATTTTTCCATATCAGCCCGGAGTCTGAAATTTGTGCCCGATATGGCGATAGGCTCGCCCTCTATCACATCTGGGACGGAACTAAGTTCGGCGAAATGTGGGTGTTCTAGTTCGCTAGTGCACCTCTGCCTACCCCTTCGGGGATACAGGCGTGAGCTTATGTTATGTTATGTCGATTCGGAACGACGAAATTATATTAACATGATATGTAAAACATTCCATTGATCCTGTTTCCCTAATTAAATTTACATTTAAAATGTTAAATAAGATGGGAGTGATTACTTCACAATATAATGTTTTGTAATTTCAGTTACACATTTAACGCTGTCGGAGAACAGACTGACTTTATTATACGAAGAACAATATAGAGTAGGTACAAACTAAATAGATAATGGGTGCAAATGATGCAATTGAGATGCAATTATAACATACGTAGAGACATATATGCATATGAAATTGGCTCATCTGAAGTAGTACAGTCAGACTGTAAAGCGTGAAATGGCCGGCTCGACCGAATTATTACCACTGCCTTACAAAATACCGATCTGAAGCAATAACTTGCTGACACAAGAGATTTTCGAACGTTCAAGTACCCTCCTCTCGTATAAGTAAATTATGTAAACCGAGACTCTACTAGTTATGCAGCATGAGATTTTAAATAAATGATTTTGCAGCCGGTCGTAAAAACTAAGCCAAATCTATTCTGCAACATGCTTGAAAAATTGTGTTCCGCCGATCCCACATTAAGGTGGGATAAGGGCAGGTAGAAAGAAAGATTTTGCAAAGATATTGTGAGTCCGTTGAAGTGTGATTTAAAAAAAACAAAGTTAATTTTGTTGATAATAACGAGCGCACTGCAATATAATTTTAGCATTTCTATAATAAAGATATAGCTCAGAAATAAACGGCAGTACGCGCGAGCACTAATGTACATAAAGTAATGAGGGGCTACGTCACAGTGGTTCAGTGGTTGAGAGAATGAGTGGGTGAGTTTCAAATATTTATTACAATACCTACTGTAGTTGTGGGCGGAACGTGTATTTACACATTACAATTATTTCTCTATTTTGTTTTCGATAACATTTTTAAAACACGTTATCTACGTGAACGGAAGGAACAAAATTTGGCAATAGGCATACCTTAACTGGATATCACTTTCAAATAATTTGATCCTTTAGGCCGTAAGCAAGCAGATACAACTTAGTAAGCGATTTATCAAATTTATTTCCATCCTACGATGTCGAGCGACCGGTCACGTATTATTTTTTTATTTCTTCAATAATTATTTACGTTTATTTTTCGTTTAGAAAACCACTCATTTCGTTGATCTAATGAAAATGAACTCGTTAGTTTCGCAGTCGCAGAACTGCCTAATCGAGGTGATATAAAATATAGTAAACAACACATGTTCGCGCCTCATTTATTCAGATCTACAGCATATTGTCGTCAAACAAGTTCGCATTGTATCGCACTCTTTACAAATATATTATTGCAGCCTCCTTGGCGCAGTGGGCGAGTAGCCGCCTGTGAAGCGGGAGGCCGCGGGTTCGATTCCCACATTGAGACAAATGTTTGTGTGGCCCACAGATATATTTGTTTCAAGTCTGGGTGTTGTGAAACCGAAAGTCTCTCATAGTCTTTGACAACCACGATACAGGTTATACCTAGTGTGGGGTCAGAACTAGGTGTGTGACTGTTGTGTGTATTAAAAAAAAATATATTTTCATTGATTACAAGAAATAGATGTTGTGTAGACACGTGGTAATATTTACGTAAGTATCTGTTCCCTTAACAACTCAGTGATCAGTTCGCATTCAGCACTCGGTAGGTAACATGTGTGACGGGTGACGTGACACTTTCCACACATCCCACACGCTCCAGCTCCTCGTGACGACGCGCGACGCCTCTTTGATTCATGACATGTTTTACTTATTTGATAGTACGTGTAAAATTATGATACAACATAACCTGAACACAAAGACGTAAGTGTAAAAAATGCCAAACAATCAACATAAATAAAACACAATCTAATGGAAGCAACACTGATTAATGTCCATCTTTTATAAACAAAACCTAGTCGAGTGTGCAAATCGCGGTTTCCATCTTTTAAATATTTTTTCCGCAAATGATAGAGCAGCATGCTAATTGAGCCAACCTCAGCCGTGGCTCGGATTAGCAGCTGATGTGCTAAGTAGTATGTACAAACGTTTGCAGCATTCCTTGGATGTAACGTCGTAGCTTCGGAGTCCGACACATGATGGATATCTTCTCTCTTGATAAAAACTGGTTAGTTGTGTGCAGTGGCGAATTATTGTGCCTAATGTGGCTAACACTCCAAATCCGCCACTAGTTGTGTATAATTTCGTTTTTCAAAATGGGATCAGTAGTCATGTGATACATAAAAAACATATTTTATTTATTTATAATAATAATATTGTATATACGAGTATACCTACATAATGTTATGGTTGCTGGTAGATTTATAGTTATTATGTTAGATATATTTGAGACGTATACACGTAAAGCATATGAATATAACAAAGTTATTTCTGTTTTAGAATAGTTCTCGTGTCCCGAGTCCCAAAACACGCGGGACTTAAAATTCCAGCGTACGGCATGTTCTGGGCCATTTTTAATTAAGTGAGCGAATCTGAAATTAATTACAATTCGGGTGACGGAGTGCGGAGTGCTGAGCTGAAATGGACGCTTGCTACTTGTCGCTCGGCACGTCGTCAGTAATCACGCCCCACCACGGTGCACCGGTGGCGCGCCCGTTGTGGTATGCCCTTGTTACCACTCTCATAAACACCGTTTCCAAGTATTTTGCCAGTTAGTTACAAAATCATTCCAGTTCGACTATAAATTTATTATCTGAAGTTATAATCTGAAATTGTGCTCTACATTGAATGAGTTAATAACAATGGTTCCGCCATTTAGTTGAACGATACTTGTACAGTCCTGCGTGATCGTACATGTATTGAAGCGTTACAGGGGCGCAATTAGGTCCTGTAGAAAGAAAGTATCTACACCATGGGACAATTAATTTTAGAGTTCAAGAGTTCGAACACAGATATCGAACACTTTGGGAATCCCTGCATTAGGCCAGTGTACCAACCCGTATTAGGCCAGCGTGGTAGACTATGGCCTAACAACTCTCATTAGTAGAGTACGCCCGTGCCCAGCAGTGTCCCACTGCCGCAGTAATATTACAGCGCTAATATATTTGTTAATAATTGCGTTATTATGCATTTCCCGCACCGTAACAGGTGTGTCAATAGTAGCCAGTAAGTAATTCCACTTGTCGATTGATGTTACATGTAATAACACAACCCTCGACGGCTCGAGTTTTGATACGAATATAGGAGCTCGAGCGGTGAGGTGCGAGACCGCGCCATATCGCGCCAGACCACGCCAGACCTGCGGAGTGCGGTGCTGACTGCTGCCAGAGCGCGCCAGATCTGCCAAACGTGCCACACCCGCCACGCGACGCGACGCCAGACCGCGGCGGAAATTAAAATAGCGCGGAAATGTCAAACGCCTCGCCAAATATTACGGTGTCAGGTGTCGTACGGACCACGATGACTGTCAGTAGTCGGTACCGAAACATGACGGCAGCCAATGTGTTACATTAAAAATATGTCGAGCTGACCGCAGGACTTTGAGACGACGAAAAAAATAGCAAGTTTACAATTCGATAAATAATTGTGTAACTACAAATATTTTGTAATGGTTTCCCAAATTATTTATCGCATTCAAGCTATGATTCTTTCAAATTCATATTCAAAATTCAAACAAAAAGTTTATCAATTATAGTGTTAATGTTCTTAAATGTTAAGATTCAAAATAAAAAGAATGTTAGGATGTAATAATATAACATTTCAAAACTTTGTTGTGGACGTCAAGTTTGTAGTTTGAAGATTAGGTCTTGTATCATCAACATCAAATATAGAAATACTTTTACTAAAACTATTGTCAGGTGGTGCCACCGTACATAGAAGGGAAAGATTTTACAATTGCTCAGATGTTGTGAGCGGTGGTGAGTGGTGACAGTTACCGGGTGACATATCCAATGAAATAATAGATCATTCACTTGGAACCACTATTTTTCTTTCTTTCTGCCTCCCCTTATCCCACCTTAATGTGGGGTCGGCGCAACACTTTCTTAAGCATGTTGCAGAAAAGATTTTACTTAGTTTTTACGACCGGTTGCCTGCCTGACGCCAACCCACTGAGGGATCCACAGTTCCGAGCAAATTAAATTAGAAAATTCACTTTGCCCGACCTGGGAATCGAACCCGGGATATCCCGGTCCACAGCCCATATATGTTGCCACTAAACCAAGGTGGCGACTCACTTGGAACCACTAGTAATGTTTCAATTTTATTAAGAAGTTTAAGATTTCGCCGCACCGCTTGCAGTGCATAGACATCACTCGTAATTATTATGATATTGTGATGGTGGGTACACACCGGCCGAACGAAGGCGAAAGAATCTATACCTGTTGCGTTCACACATATAAACATTTGCTGTTGTGCGTATGAAACAGGCATGATTAGTTCGCCTTCGTTCGGCCCGGAGTGGACGCACCATTATCAGAATCTCCTAGGCACCGTAACTACGAGTGAATACTCTTCGGCACTGGTCGAAAATATTCAAAATTAGATAAGTGAAGCGTTGATATTCGATGTAGAACTCTAGAACAAAATGTTAGACGATTACGTCAATAAAAATTAAGACCAAATCGTGATAAAATCCGTAAAAATAATTTTATTCCAATGAATAGCATTCGCGTAAACTTAAGAAATCAGTAGATTACGTCAAATATGGTTTGGTGAACATTTTTCCGCGATTAATTGTATTTTCGTGGTTTTAACCTGTATGGCCTTACTTATAAAAACAGTTTAATTGAAGAAATGGTAAAGAATAGTTTGCCCTTATATTTTCAAAAAAGGTGACACAAGGAAAAAAGTGACGGGCTATTTTTAGCCATTTGCGTAGCTAAACTGTTTTTATAAGTAAGGCCCCTAATGTTATGTGAAACCAGGGTCATGTACGATAGTCTTTTGTTTTGATCCAATTCTAGTCGAAAGATATCTTTGATTTTATATGGTCCCCGAGAATATAATAATATGTCATTGTTATGCATGTTGTTTCTGTAGCTGCACTATGTAGCTAATTAGTACTTAATATTCAGTACACCCACAAGCAGACTGGAGCTTATGAAACCCGTTTTAGTAAAATACAAAAACTATAAACAAATGTAGAAGCAACGCTCATTGTGTCTGTAGACTGTAGTATGTTCTGTGTACAATGTACGTAGAGTGTAGGTTGCAGCAGTTACAGCTAGTACAGCTCACCAGTGGAGATAATATGATCACTCAGCAAGCAGACATAAGTTCCACAGTTTATAGTGAGACGTTTCAGGGTTTTAAATTGAAATTAATTCTTGTTTTGATCTCCATTCTCAAAGAGGTGAAACGTTTTAAAACTTTGCTAATTTAAACAGTTTCGTGAACTGTAGCGGATATTTGTACGGGGTCGCGGGGCGGCATGTCGGCGCGGCGGGGCGGCGGGGCGGCGGGGCGGCGGGGTACGGAGAGTTCGTTTGTAGGTATCATTTTAAATATTGTTCGCTGAGTTTCAGTACTCTACAATTAACGAATAATTTATTATAACTTTAAATAATATTGTGTTGTTATTTTTTACATTATAAGCAGCCTTTGTTTCAAGAGTTTTACTCTTCGCCACGGTCAAAAATACGTAAATATTTACCATAGAGTACTATATTATTAGCATCACAGCTTTGGTTTTTCAATCATAATGATATTGATATTGATGTAGTGCTATGCCGCGGCCGCTGTGATCGTCCAAGCTACGCGACGCGACACGCGGCGGGGGAGCTTAAACGCTTGTTTGTTTGTGGACCAAGTACCAACTGAACAGGCAACAACGCGGAAATAGCTGAATTAACTGAGATCAAATTACAGCGCGGGAACGAAAACAATCCAAAATTAGTATGAACAGTCGCTACTCGCTCCTTATCACAGAAGCTAACACTTTTTGTTTTGTTTATATTTTAGGTTTACCTACTATATTTTTTACTCCAATTATCCATTCGGAATGAATAGTCTCTATAATAATTAAGTTTATACCTTCATTGTATAACATCTAGCTATGACATACGGGAGCGAAGCAGTAACATGCATCCAGATGATAGTTATTATAAGGTATGATTATTACAATATACCTACTACACTACATCGTCCTACCATCAGATGTACGAGTACATACATCACTCACAGGTCACACTCTATTTTAAGTGGTCAAATTAAAAAAAACTGCCTCGGTGGCGTGGTGGTATTTCGGTGCGACGACGGTTCTGAGGTCTCGGGTTCGATCCCCGAGTCGGGCAAAGTGATATTGGATTTTTCCATATCAGCCCGGAGTCTGGAATTTGTGCCCGATATGGCGATAGGCTCGCCCCCTATCACATCTGGGATGGAACTAAGCTCGGCGAAATGTGGGTGTTCTAGTTCGCTAGTGCGCCTCTGCCTACCCCTACGGGGATACAGGTGTGAGCTTATGTTATGTTTAAAAAAAAAAACTATACTTTCATGTTGATCTCTTTATTAACACTGTGTGTATAATTTTCATCAAAAAAGGTATATATTAACAATACAAGACAATCACATTCAACCCACCGGGGAATTCAGCTGGATGTGTTTTAATGTTGAGAATTACTTACATGCACCTGAGGGACTATCAGTAACGACTAACGAAAGCTAAAATAAATCGAAAAGTTTCACTTGTTATTCCCAGCTATAACAAATACATTTTTTTGTGTAGGCGTTTGTAAATTATTTTTTACAAGTTTACTTAATAACTCTACGGCTTACATGGTGAGAGAATATGACTGAAATAATATAAATAGAAATCGTTAATTGAAAATATTGATGGAAGCAACAAATCGCCAGTGAATGAAATACAAATGCAGAATGCGTCACGTTGCAGTCCAATTTACTATAGCATAAAGTCAACAGCTGGTAGTTGGTACACATAACACAATATCGGATTTGCAAAAGTAGACGAGGTTACGGGCTTTGTGTCGTATACTATGTATGTATGTGTTATCAGATATCATACGGCGCGGCGAGTCATTCGAACAGTGACGTTACAAATTGACGTTGCGTGCCTCAGTCACACTAGTCAACATCACTCATGAGTCATGACTTGACAAGAATCACTTTACAGCAATGACGTTGGACGGTTGGAACTGCTGGTCTCTACAGATTTACACCAATGCTTTAAAATATAATTGCTACACCACGTAGACTTTAACACCTTTCTTTCTACCTGCCCTTATCCCACAATAATGTGGGGTCGGCGCAATGCACTTTTTCAAGCATGTTGCAGAAAGGATTTAGCTTAATTTTTACGACCGGCTGCCTGTCTGACGTCAACCCCCTCTGAGGGATGAAGATACATAGACTTTAACACCATCGAATAAAATGTTGAAGTTCTCCTCCTTGGTCTAGTGGCAGTATGTATGGGCTGTGAACCGGGAGCTCCTGGGTTCAATTTCCAGATTGGGTGTGGTGTTTTTCTAACACTATTTTCCCGGTACTGGATCCCCCAGATGGGGGTTGATCTCAGGCAGGCAGCTGGTTGTAAAAATGAAGCCAAATCTTTTCTGCAACATGTCTTTGAAAAAGTGCTTTGCGCCGACCCCACATTATGGTGGGATAAGGTAGATAGAAAGAATAAAATGTTAAAAGATATAATTGAGGTATCAGGTAGAACTTAAATATTTTATACAAATGTAATTTTCTGGTGGTAGGATATTTTGGATTTGGATTTGGATTTTGGATTGTATTCGACCGGATGGCGACCACCGTACACATCGTACTAAAACTTACCATAGTGATCCACATTCCGTGTGCGGTTCGCGTTTCAGGATCAGCGAGTGTACTTCCAGTTCTCTCGAGGGGCTTGCGGCATGACTTGATGGTTGGTTGGGACGGGTATGGGGGTATCCCTGTGTCTGCATCGGTCATCGCAAGCCTCTCGATTTGCTTCTTCTCTTTTTGGATTTGGAGTGTAAAGAAGCATAAATAGGCCGGCATGATTTTGGCGATCACTGATAAACTCATTGTTCGTCAGTGGTCGCTAGTATTTTTTGTACTGCACTACGCTTACCATCAGGTGTAGTGTAGTCTGTGTAGTCACTTTGCCGCGCCCGGATTAAAAAAAAGTTGAGCAGTTCCTAGTACGCCTCTCCCTACACCTTCGGGAATACAGTTATGCACCTGTATACTATGTACCTTGAGCCTATGTATTGAGGCATGTAACCGAGCGTGACTCATTTATTTAAAGTAAACTTGTAACGCATTTAAAGTTATATATAAATCTTTTTTTTGCAGGTGGATTACTCTTACCTGTCCGGAGACCATCTTTCTAATCGGGTCTCGTCAAGTACTTCCAGATAGCACCAACATATGTAGACCTCAACACTCCACGACATCCGGTGAGTACCTACTTATATTGCCTTGCTAGTTGCTCTACACATCAAGCATAGCACTTTAAATGATACTACTCAAGCCAAATAAAATACTAGCACTAAAATTAATTTAGTTCCACCGGTATATTATATCGACATTATAAATAGAAGGGTAAGCAATTTCGTCAATAGTGTATAAATACACAAGAAATGGTATAAAGACGCATTTAGTTAACAATTTGTAAAACCAAAATTACAAACATGAGTTTATTGAATTAGCTGTAGTTAGTTAGATATTAGCCTTACTAAATGGCGCATTTATCTCTAGCTGCTATAGGGGCAGGGGGAGGGTTTTGCTGGTCAGTTGATGCACATTTTGCTGTTCATTTCCATATGCAGAGGCTTCAAAATTGACAGTCTGTGAAGTGAGACCAATTTATTTTGTAGAGGTAGAGTCTACAGGCACTATCGTAGATACGTCAACATGGATAGTATCGAGTTTTTTAAATAAGTTGTCTTTGTTTATCATATGCAAATTCATACATTTCATACACTTGTCATTCGAGTTATTTTAGTTCAACCAAGCATATCATTCAATTTTCTATGAAAATAATCGTATAGTTGTGTATGAACTTAGTAACTCGATGGCTATTATCGCAAATAAATTGAAACGTATCGATTAAGTGTTGAAGCGATTCGTAGTTTTATTGGCGAAGCATTGATATTTGATTGAGATTGAGCATTGATACAACAACGCATAAAACGAGGCGTCCAATCGAAGACAACTCTATCGCGTTGTTTGAGACATTCACTATACAAAACACATTACATTCGGGACAGGCATCGAATAGGTGAACACTGACTGGGCAGTTATCCAACTAATGGATGTATTCTAGGCAATATCCGTCGCGTCGCATCAATGTTGTGTTAGTTGTAAAACAGTAACCCAATTACACCGTATATCGGGCGTTCTACATTTTCTAATGCAACCTCTGTATGGAATAGAGAAAGGATGCACCTGATAGTGTAATAGTATATTAATAACAAGTTTAGGATAATAATAATGACTTATCTTCTTACTTCTATTAATAATAATAATATGTATTTTTGTTTTTGTATTATATATGTATTTAAAAATGTAAATAATCACAAATTTAAAAACTTAACGGAGCGACTTCAAATACGATCGTGACCAAAATATGGGATCACCCTTGAAATAAGCTCTATGGATCACAAAAATAATTTTAAAAATCGGTCCACATTTGGCGGAGATATCGCGTAACATACATAAAAAAAATACCGACGAATTGAGGACCTCCTCCTTTTTGGAAGTCGGTCCAAAATACTTATACAATAAAGAGTACTGAACAGAATGATCGCCTCGGTAGCGTAGTTGTAATGCATATGCGGTACGACTGTGTTCAGTCTGTCCTGAGGTCTCGGATTCGATCCCCGGGTCGGGTAAAGCGATATTGGGTTTTTCTACTCGGTACAACTCCGGTGTCTGGAATTTGTGCTTGCTATGGCGATAGGCTCACCTCTTATCATATCTGGGACGGAAACGAGCTCGGTGAAATGTGGGTGTTCGCCTTTGCCGCGCATGCTATGCATGTATGTACATATGTACGTAGATTCATTATGTTACTTTAGTCAGTATGAATTATCAAAGAATATAAGAAAAGCATTGCATCTCTGAGTGATGAAAGCTTTATGTTGGAACAAGACTTTTATTCTAGAAACAGAGCGGCAAGTAAAAGCTAGATATTAAGAGCGCATGGTACCTCAGCTCAAATTCAAATTTTGCACCCGCTACCTGTCTCTGCTAGAGTGCGCTATCGTACGTTGTCTCGCTCATACACTAATGGCGTCATAGGATGTCAAGCGGTGTTGATAAGACAAACAAGAGACGTAGCGTGGCGGGCCCGCATTCACGACGCGTTAGGACAATTTATTTACAAAAACATAAGCTCACGCCTGTACCGCCGAAAGAGTAGGCAGAGGTGCACTAGCGACTAGAACACCCACATTTCACCGAGCTTAGTTCCGTCCGAGATGCGATAGGGGCCGAACCTATTGCCATATAGCGCTCAAATTCTAGACTCTGGACTGATATTGAAAACATGCAATATCACTTTGCCCGAACCAGGGGTCGAACCCAAGACCTTAGGATGGTAGTCGTACTTAAATACAACTAAACCCCGGAGGTAAAGTTTACACACTTAGTAACACACAATCGAGACACAATTTATTTTAGTACAATTAAAAAACATTTCAATGGCGTGTCAGCGCTGACGCTGTCTGTCGGGCTTAGAAAGTTATGTTTGAGCCATGAATCATCGAACCATCAGGTAACTTTTCTTACAAGATAACTTTGGTTTAGGTGTCCTCTTAACCAGTCACACAGCCCACCTGTGCTATAAGTTCTCCTTGCTGGAACTTCCGTTGACAAACCTGTAGAGGAACGGATGTCAATGTTCCTCCACTGGATAGGGACAGTTTCTTGTCAGATAGGTTTAAGCGGCTCCTCCAGTGTTTGATGTTTAGCGGTGGCATATAGAGTTAGTCCCAATATATGTAGAAAACTGAAAGGAGACTACAGGATTCGTAATAATAAACAACTTTTATATTTTCAAATTGTCAATATACCTGATGTGTCATAGATATTGCTATTCAAAGATTTTATAAATAATCCGTGTACTTAACCAAAATAATTTAGGTGTATTCGTCAGTTCTTTGCGTTCTTTCTATGGAGAAAACTCTTATTTCTTACCCGATGATCCTCACACCTCTACGGACTAAGTCAATGATGTGGATATTGGGAATTAAATAATTCTCTGCCAATCTCAGAATTCCAGGGTATATCACAGCTAGTATAACAATGTCGGCGCCGTCACTGCACGTCTTAAACAGCCCGCATAATTGGCGTGAAATGTCACCTTTAAGGCTTGGAGCCCTATATCTTAGGAAGGGAAAGAAAAGTTACGTACAGCTTTCGAATCCAACAGGAGGGCCAAGGGAAAATACTTATGCAAAATTAAAGGGCGACAGAAAAGCTATCTCGGAAATCGAGCTTTTGGTGACTTGTCATCGCAATGTAAAGCAGTTTCTACTAGCTTAATCTGCAGTCACTGCGTAAACTTGATAACCACAAATTCGATTTTGTACAATGGTGGAGCCACGCTACTAGACGTTGCACTGGCGCAGCGTGTGTGGAGTACTACATGAATCCATATCAACCTGTATGCGGTCAGGCGAGAGCCTGAATCTTGGACATTCGAAAGTCGAGCATGGCTGATCGTATTCCCGCGGTGGTTCTTAAGACGTCCGCGGCTGAGTTAACCTTCGTTCTCAGGAGTTTCCTCAATTTTTCATATAAGAATTCCGACTCTGAATAATTTTTGACATCCATCTATGTTGAAGACTGCGCACACCAATCGGAAATCCTAATAGAGTGACCGGTCGGACCTTTCCAATTATATTCTCCATCACGTCCTTTTTTACCAAAACTCATAGCAATTAATTAATACATGGCTCCTGAAGTATTTATAACTCGCCTCATTGGTCTATTCACTATTGGTAGCGTATATCGGGTGTGAACTATGAGGTCCTGGAATCCATTTCCAGATCGGGCAGGCGTTTTTGACTTTATGGGTGGGTCATTACACAGGTAGCCCATTGTAAAAACTAAGGCCAAACACCTCTGCAACATGCTTTAACAATGTGTTGCGTCGACTCCATACTAAGGTGGAATAAACGTACGCCTACATAATGTCACGCCT
Source organism: Clanis bilineata (assembly GCA_036417725.1). Lineage (NCBI taxonomy): Eukaryota > Metazoa > Arthropoda > Insecta > Lepidoptera > Sphingidae > Clanis > Clanis bilineata. The sequence continues at coordinate 17,098,640 of CM071144.1, forward strand.
GTATACCATAGGGGTAGGTAGAGACTATAGATTTACACTTCGCCCGATTCTAACATACTAATTCGCTTCATCTACTATCATGATTTCATTAGAGTCGGTTTAGTTTTTTATCTGTTCTTTAGTCAATATATCAGCAATTTGCCCAATATAAGTGCGATGCGGTCGCCCTATACCGACTTTTCCATGCACACTCGTCTTGTGTCACTGTTTCGATAATCTCCTATCACCTATCCTCTCAATATGTCTGAACCATCTCAACATCCCTTTCTATTTCTTATCACTACATCTTCTTTCACTCGACAGAGATCCAACACCACTTTATTCCATACTCTATCACGCGACACATGCTCCTTCATGCTCTCATTTCCACCACCCTGCGGGCTTAGCCAAGTAGCTTATGTGCTAGTCGAATAGAATAGTAAATATATGGGAATGAGATAAGAGTACGCTATATATAGCGTACTAATAGAATAAATGTATAGGAATGACATAAGTGTCCACCAGTAAGCCCACTGATCTTACTTTCATGCCTGTTCTGTCACACCCAACTTTCACTCTCATTTATAAGTGTGGGCACTAACACTTCTTTATCAACGGCCAATCGTGTATTTTTAGAGACCTTTCAGCTACTCATAAAGGTGTTCAGCGCTCCATTAACTCGATTACCTGCACATACTTGTCTTTTAATGTCGCTATCATGCTTCCCATCACTTATAAATATACAACCCAGATATACAAAGTCTTTCACTTATTCTACTCTCTCGTTACCTATCATAATTTTGCACTCTGTTATACTTTCATTTCTTTAAAAAAACATACTTTTCGTCTTACTTACATTAATTTTCTCCTTTTCTTTTAAATACATCATCCATAATTATTAACATTGTCTGTAATTCGTCCTAGGCGTTCTCCAAGTCTACAAAGGCGCAAAAGACTTTTCTTTCTTTGGCTGAGAATTTTTCCGGAAAGCTTCGTAGGGAGAAGATCTAATCCGCACATCCCATACTCTTTCGAAATCCCGCTTGTACATTCTCTAACTTATTATTCGTCTCATACATTACCCATTTCAATCAGAACTTTCGCATATAATTTGCCGACAACACGAAGAACGTACTTTGATAGTCTTGCCGTGACTCCTTATCCTTATACAACGGAACGATAAATTTAAAGATGGAATAAAGGCAGGTGAAAAAAAAATATACAGGGTTAGTCGGAAAGTGTGTAGAGAGCCTTGGCCAACATAATGTATCCTTATTAAATATTTCTACCGTAGATAGCGTACGTCATTTTAATCTTTCTTTCTACCTGCCCATAACCCACTTTCATGAGTGGTCGGTGCAACACCCTATTTCAAGCATATTGCAGAAAGGATTTGGCTAAGATTTTAGTTTAACCAGCTACCTGCCTGACGTCAACCCCCTCCGGAGGATCCAGTCCCGGGCAAATTAAATTAGAAAATTCGCTTTACCCAACCTGGGAATCGAACCCACGACCTCCCGGTCCACAGCCCATATATGCTGCCACTAGATCTAGGAGACCACGAGCTACCTCATCTTAATAGTAGGACATTTTTTATTTCATATAAAAAGTAAACTACCTATCCCACGATTACATATCGGCAAAATACGTGCCGCTTACGCAATGCGCGCGCCCCCACACTGTAATTTTAACTAAGATATAGTTACTATGCGTCTTTTAATTATCATTATCTAGGACTTATACAGCACATTGTAACTAGATAATCATCGATTTAGTAACAAAATCATGAAGTTACCACATTAATAGCCACTTAAATAATGATTACAGATTAAACTAATTATTGAAATAAAACAATCTTGGTAGCTTAGATGTTGGTAGCCTTCTACCAAGGGCCGTCTTCCTACTTAAACGCTTCCACTTCACACGGTGCTGAATGTCCTCCATAGTGAGGCTTGGCTCTCATATCTAGGAAGATATCTCCAGAACGCTTTTTGGGCCGTTCACGACCGTCGACCTACCGGAACAAATGCAACGCCTGTTGCGTTCTAAAGACGCGTCGTTTTAAAAGTAAGGGGTAAGCGAGCGAGTTAATTACTTCTTTGTGCTGATTTAGTATTATGTCACATATTATTAAAATTTTTGTTTCTTAAGATTTCGTACTTATAAAAATTTTGTTGAGTTTAATGGTTAATAACACTAGTAATGACGACGAACACTATGCCTCTGCATTATCTGAATCTGGCAATATCAGTGATGAGAGTTGCCATAGTGTTTCTTCGCTTCGTGATAACCTTGAGACTCAGTTTTCGGACGTATATAAGAATTTTAATATCGTTCATATTAATGCGAAAACTGCCTCGACTGCCTCGGTGGCGTGGTTGTGGTTGGGTACAACTGCCGTCCTGAGGTCTCGGGTTCGATCCCCGGGTCGAACAAAGTGATATTGGATTTTTCCATATCAGCCCGGAGTCTGGAATTTGTGCCCGATATGGCGAAAGGCTCGCCCCCTATCATATCTGGGACGTAACTAAGCTCGACGAAATGTGGGTGTATTCGTTTGCTAGTGCGCCTCTGTCTACCCCTTCGGGGATACACGCGTGAGCTTATGTTATGTTTATGTTTTATGTTTATGTAATGCAAAAAGTATTCCGGCCCATTTATCCGATATGTCGGCATGCCTAGACCATAAAAACCTTTACTTTACACCTCCGCTTATCTGCTGATCCTTTAACCCCTTCAGAAGGTTATCTGGAAGAGATCGCTTCAAACGATAAGACAGCCTATTGTAACATTTTATAGTTTAAAGTTCTGTCTGTACTGTTTACTTAATCCTTACTATGGTGTTAAAGAATTATCTATCTATCTAATCGTTCACGAATGACAATATCTATGAAAGTATTAGGAATATTGTAATTTTTACTGATATATTCTTGTTCATTATTATGAGTTCTGTAGTATCCTTTCACTTTCTTACAAATATTACGACAAACTTTGTATATTATACGAAATCAAAGTTAACAGGAATACACCGTGTGGCACCAACATAACTTAAATTTCGTCGCAAAAATATAATTATGCGGTAATATGCACGGGCCAACCTAGATGTATATAAACTTCAGTAAGTATACGGCGTGACGTCAATTCGCGCGTTTGTCAACGACAAAAGTATTAAACCGCTAATATCAATTGTTTAAGGTTGCTCCGAACGTACATTATGTGCAAAAATTTAGAAAACTAAAAAATCAATCCTATGGTTATTTTATTTATTCGTCTTATTTTTTGTACAAGCCCTTGCAACATTAAAAGGTACATATATATATATATATATATATATATATATATATATATATATATATCCCCTATATATATATATATATATATATATAGGGGATGATTGAGTGTCGGTAGGTCAGCGTCAATCATTATGTAAAAAGCTTAAATTACACTATATTTTTTTAATGGAAGACCCAAGCTGTTGACAGTTACGTCTACAACATGAATGGGCCGGCTCGACCTGTTGGATACCACTGTCTCACAGAAAACCGATGTAAAATGGCAGCACGCTGTTGCATATCGTACGGTGAGTTATATTTCCGGTGGTCCAATTCCAATCTCTTTATCAATCCCTTTTCCCCTCCTTTTAGGTTAGCAATATACCCATGATATTTTTTGTCATGGGTGTCTCTATCTATGGGCGGTGGAGATGACTTACCCTGACCCACGAGCAATCGTGTTACTGCTATATAAATACTTTATATTTAAATTTTTAATATACATATACCTAATAATTTTATGTAGGATTTAAAAATAAAACTTTGTTTATCTGTGAAAGTATTAAGTATATTGAAAAAATTGCAAGAATAAAAGTTGTTTATTATTACGAATACAGTATCCTTTCAGCTTCGTACATAATAATTTATCTTCTAACTAATCGTGTGTAATAGTAGAGGGCTCGTGACATTTGATATACTTACGCCGCTGACACGCGACTGGATTTCTAATCTACTAAATATTCAGGTAAATGGAAACCTAGAAAATACTGACTTATTTATTCCAAATTTTCTCGTTATCATCATTATAATCACCTACAATACGTTGTTTAATTGATGAAGTATCCCAGATAAATAAATTATATTTATTTATATTGCTGACAGCAAGCAACACAACCTCCCCGTCTGACAGCCGAAGCGGGAATGTGTGCGGGCCGGGCGGCAGGGCGGTCTTGACTAAAACGGTGCGCAAAACGCGGAAATTTAGATAATTGGATCTTACAATAAAAAGACAAATTATTTTCAAAATCCAAAACACATAACCTATGCGTATTATTTAACTAAGTTACTATACAATATTTCACGATCTTATTTGAAGTATGTAATGAGTAATCCGGGATATTAATTCGGTTTAGAAGTAACTTTGCAATTTTTTTCTATCGAGAAAATTTTAAGGAATCGTGTTTTCGCCACACATGTTCACTCACATAAGCCCTCAACTTTATCATATATTTATTACAAAGTAAAAGCTGCAGTATTGTTGATTTTATCCGGGTTCAAAATAAGCCATTTGAGGTAGTATGGGCCCTTAATAATAATGATCAAATTGCCTAATAAAGTTCCCCAGCTGGTGACGTTTTGCAGATATATCTTGTAACAAGTCACAAAAGAGTCATGCGCATTGCTACTGATCTTTGAAGTACTGCGTACGCGTAGTGACTAGTGACGAAGGTGAGTGGCAGACACATTGTGTCAACTCATTCAATGCACTACAATGAGAGCACCGACAATGCATAATGATATACTCCACGTATGCAGTGATCTCGACTCCACGATAACACGTTATTGTTGTGCATTTGTGCATATTTTGTGGCGAAGTGCGTCAGGATTTAGTATTACACCATTTTTTTACAGAGTAATAACACGAAAGACACGAAAGACTGCCTCGGTGGCGTGGTGGTATTTCGGTACGACTACGGTTCTGAGGTCTCGGGTTCGATCCCCGGGTCGGGCAAAGTGATATTGGATTTTTCCATATCAGCCCGGAGTCTGGAATTTGTGCCCGATATGGCGATAGGCTCGCCCCCTATCACATCTGGGACTGAACTAAGCTCGGCGAAATGTGGGTGTACTAGTTCGCTAGTGCGCCTCTGCCTACCCCTTCGGGGATACAGGCGTGAGCTTATGTTTATGTTTAATAACACGAAACTCCCTATAACTATGTATACATATTGTTCACAATTAAGGATTCGCGTATTTATACTAGAAGGGATAGGCTGAGATATAACTAGTATCTTCACGGTTAGCCTAGACTTACACTATGCATGAAAGTAGAGTGACGAAAGAAATTTATGTAGCGGAAGTGAATGGTAGTGTCGGCCGAGGACGTCCTAGACGTACCTTTATGGACCAAATTGGCGATATTTTAGAAAAGGGCCAAATAAGGAGTTCTCGTAACCGACGAGCGTGCATGAAAAGACTGATGACTGTGGAAGAAGCGAAAGAGGTGTGTTTGAACCGAGGCAATTGGCGCTCCTTAGTCTCTGCCTACCCCAACTGGAAACAGGCGTGAGTTTATGAGTTTATGTATGTCGCATATGTAACAGATGACGTTCATTTTATAACAATTTTCATACAGCCCGATACTGACGATGATATTGTGGATTTTTATTAAATAAAATATTTTCAAACAACAAACTTTTCGGCCTTACAATATTAGTATTATACAGATTATAGTTATAATTATTGTTTGTAGATACTGTCTCGGCAGTGATTTACGTTAAACGTAATCATCTATCGTTGAACATCCATTTATCAACGTCGATATTGAAGGTTGGTGTGCAATTAATGGGTTTTAGTCAACATCGCTTAATATTATAATAAAATATTATACTGTAAAGTGCCTTATTTACCCAGTTATAGATGTTCAAGATGTTGTACTACGCGATTCATTTGTTTATGATAATATGACGAGGTTTAAACTGCCTCGGTGGCTGGGGATGTATTGCCTGACCGGTACCGATACCGTCCTGAGGTCTCGGGTTCAATCCCTGGGTCGGGTCAAAGTTATATTGGGCTTTTCTATTCAGTGTCAATCCGGAGTCTGGAATTTGTGGTGATGACTCAACCCCTGTCAAATCTGACGGAACTAAGCTTAGTTAAAATGTGGGCATTATATATAGTTCTCTAGATCGTCTCTGCCTATCCCTTCGGGGATACAGATATCTCATACACCGTGTATTGTTTCTCAATTGTTAATTTTATAATAGAATTTTAATTTTATAATTAGAATTGGGTGATCCAAAAATGTAGTAATTTGGTGGTTTAGTTATATCCATCTCTCATGAACATCAGAATATTCTGTAGGCCGCCACTGGTTCGCGGACAGCTAATAGAACTATGGCGACTTACATATTTACTGTATGAAAATAATCCCACTCTACCCACCACTTCTGGCTGGTATTGTTCAGAACAGTAGTAAGGTGTCCCATCGTGTCGTCTGCATAATGACTCTAACAAGCGATATTTAAAGTATTGCGATGCATACCACCCCGTCACTTCACAAGATTGCTTTTATAAGGTTCTTCATCAAACGTTATTATACATGTTACTGCTCCTAATATGTGGAACACTACATGTCAGTTATAACAATGTTTTATGAACTCGTTAGCGATTCAATATCAATATTTCATTCGACGGTTGGGCTATAAATTATTGAGCGTCGAATCGAGCGCGAGTTATTAAATTTATCAGATGTTGCCGATATTATGAGTGGCATAAATTATAATAATGTAATTACATAGGGGCGTGTTTATACGTTCATACAGGTATACACACGTGCACACATAAATATCTCCTCGCCTACACCCACCCACATTGTAGTGTATTGTACATGTGCAATGTAATTTATAATAATATACTGAAAGATGAAAAATAAGTGCGTCAAAAAAATACAGCCTAAGTTTACATTAAACACAAATAAAAAGAATACCGTTGAACTGATTCATAATGCTGATGTCGGTACAGCTGCCGGCACCGATCGGACCGGATGGTAAGTGGACAGCGCCCACTTCTGCCTTAATCTCTACCTCTATATAGTATGAAGTGATTTTATCGCCTTACGGAGAGCAAGTTTATCCCATAAATCTTAATAGAAACTGTAATTTTTGCATTATTTTTGAAAACTATAAATTTCTCGGAAATTGCAGTGTGCTTGTGCAGTGTTGTATTGTTAAGGTATATTTCAGGGCGCTTAATTAAAGCCGTAAAAGAGTTTTTCAGAAATACTGTAAATATATTCACAAAGTGAGTGCGCACACATTGATTTACGTAAAAAAATTACCCGAGTAGAAATAAGTAGTTTTGTTAAAAACTCAGTATCACCTTCACAGTTAATATGTATTTGACGTAAAAATTGGAAAGTACGTACACTATCGGCCACACACAATACACTCACACACATGCATTCTGGATGATGACGTGTATTTCTGTAATGTTCACTACTCGTTTTAACTACAGTACTTATTTAGTACACCATAGAGTTGTACACATTGTTTAATCTGAATTACACTGCATCAACATTCAAACCATTAAATGATTTCTTAGGTAGTCGCCTCCTTGGTGTAGTTACTAGTAGAGGAATGGGTTGTGGACCGGTAGGTTCTGGGTTCGATTTCCAGGTCGGGACTGGATTCACCAGAGGGACGGGGTGGGGTTGACGCCAAGCCGTAAAACCTAAGCCAAATTCATTCTGTAATATGCTTGAAAAGTGTGTTGCGCCGACCCCACATCAAGGTGGAATAAGGGCAGGTAGACAAAAAGATATTATGTATTATTAATTTAAGATGATTATAATGAATTATAAGCATATAAGCAGCGATAGCTCAGTTGGGAATGGTACGGACTGCCGAGACAAGTGTCGGAGGTTCGAGACCAACCCCAAAATGGAGCATACACCTCTGACTTTTCTATGTTAAGTGTATTTTCATTGTGAAATATCGCTTGCTATAACGGTGAAGGAAAACATCGTGAGGAAACCTGCATACCTGAGAATTTCTTTACAGGAATTTCGAAGGTGTGTGAAGTCTACCAACCCGCATTAGGCCAGCGTGGTAGACTAAGGCCTAACTCCTCTCATTAGTAGAGGCGGCCCGTGCCCAGCAGTGGGACAGTAATATTACAGGGCTAATATTATTTATATATATTATTTATTATAATGAATTATAAGCTGGAAGTGTTACGGATAACCGGGACAAAGGCCACGTGTTCGTTACCAAAGACATTCAACAGTATATAGACGGGACAACAGCGCAAAACTTGTGATCCAAAAGTTATGACCTCGTGATCATAAATCACTCACTCGAATTTGAAACATATGTGCGTATGGTCGTGCCAGCATAATAATGTCTAGACAATAAAATTGTCTTACGTGATTCTTGAACATTCACAGAATATTCTAGGGTGTAAATTGTAATAAGCGCCCTCGCACTGTAATAAGTGGTAGATGGCATTATTGACGTTTGAGATCATTTTTTTTTTGTATGGAAACTTGCTTGATAGCCTCTCTATAGTTAGTAATATTAAATGCTGTATTTATATTGATGTTAATGTGTATAGGTAGTAAATTAATTATTGGTCGACAATTTGGGAAAGGTAAGCCGGTGGGAATCGTGCTGTACCGACCCTTCGCTGCTGACCACTATAAGTTGAGCTGATAATAATTTAATCATTATTGTTATATATTACTAAATGTTTTGGTCAGTATTGTATATTATTATATCAGACAAGTGCGACGAGCGATAAATTCAATACATATTGGTTATGATAAAATTATTATCGTAGTGGGCGTTATTTGACGATAGTATTGAATAACGCAGATTTGCAGGAATTTAGTTTTATAGAGCAATAACATCGCGAGGACACAATCACAGCGGAGGGAGGGGGTTGTTTGTGTCGACACTCGGTCTATAAAAAACAACTAAAACTGTTCGGAGTTTATTGGCGCTTACTGAGTACCGTACTGTTGCGACGCATCACGCATCACGCAACGAGTGTATCGGTGGACATACATTTTACAGCGCGCGTCGTCCGTGTGGACTACGGACTACGGACATGCCTATATAAGTGTGTTCACAATGCGCCCCGTGTGCCTCGGTGTCGGTGGTGTATCCTATCGCAGATTCAACGATTTGCTTCTTCTCTCTGCGGAGTGAGAAGAAGCATTCAAGTACAGATCGGCATTTATGACATCTGTGGTCAGTAGTGTTACCATTGTGTAGACAGTAGACTGTAGTGTAGTCACGTTGGCACGCTCGGATAAACAAAGGAGGGGTTGAAATATGACGTTTCCACTTCCACAACACACGATTGGAAAGTCGTTTCTTGCTGTCTGTCTGTCCTTATGTCCCTATGTATGCTTAGATCTTTAAAGCTACTTAACGGATTTTGATGCGTTTTTTTTAATAGATAGAGTAATTGAAGAGAAAGGCATACCTTTCTCTTCAATTACTCTATCTATTAAAAAAAACGCCCCTTCCGTATGTTTCTTGGAATATTATTATTAGTATGCTAAATGCGAATAAAGTTTTACTTCAAACTGTATTATATATGTATAATACATGCATAAATCCATCCCTTAAAGGGATGTAATGGGGATGAATGTTTGTCAGGACTCTCACGTCTCAGGCGTAGCCGCGGGCAAAAGCTAGTTTGAAGTAAAACTTTATTCGCATTTAGCATACTAATAATAATATTCCAAGAAACATACGGAAGGGGCTAAGTAACTATCCTTAGCCCCTTCCCCCCTTCCCCCCTTCCCCCTCGATTTATTTAGTAATAAATATCATACGAGTCAATCGCACAGAAACTAACGTTAAGTAGGTAAAATTGTGTCCCATGCGGTTGGAGAGTTTGTCAAATACTCCATCACATTATATTAGTTTTACTACTTGACGACAGCTAACTCTATCTAAATACCTTTTATCTTCATACCGGGACGCTACACGTCTGCCAGTGCCAATGAGTGACGACACCTACCTGTCTTGCTGCTTGCCGCATCTGGCATAGAGGTAAAGTATAAAGAGACGTGCGCTCACGTGAAGTCACGTGCCAGTAGCCACACACACGGTCACATCACAACACAACTCACACATCACCGAGTACCGACTGATTGCTCGATATCTACATATCTACCCACTAACGATGTTTTTAGAATACACCTTGAAAATATTCCGTAACGTCTCAAACTACTGGAGATATGACCTCCATTATTAGTATCGGCTTTATTTCACTAGTCTATATTCAACTTAAAAATGTTTGAAGTGAAAATATCTCAGTATCGTTAGATGAGCGTATTTAAACAAATATTCTATGTTATAAACATATTTGATTGGTGGAGATACATCGATAGAATAACTAACACCCAGCAAATTAATTTTCTTACTACTGCTCGAGAAATATGGGCTTATAGCACTTACTCACTTACCATCAGGTGACCCATCTGCTCGTTTGCCAATCTCTGCTAAAAATATATATATATATATATATATATATAAGTATTATTTATGCAGCGTTGCATCTTTACGTTTTCGGCATATTATCGAATAGAGTACCTAATCAGTAAGCAGTTGTTAGTGAGTTACAAGTTACAACGGCACTGTAAAAACGAAGAAACGTCCGGAGTAGGTACTTATATATCTTGTTATTTGTTTTACTGTACATCACATCACAGGCTCTACTTATTCACACATAAATTAAGACGTTCAATAAAAGCTTATATCAATTGAAAATTCAATTTCTGCTCTACATTTCCTGTTTAAATGAATAATTCTATGGATACAATATTATTTAATCAGAACAGAGCCATGCTGTACATTGTTTAATGTGTGTACTCCTATGTTCTTGCACAGTTCACAGTCCAGCATTATCCGTCCACCGTATCATATCGTTTCCGTTGTATTCCATACCCTTTGTATGGGCCTCGTTTAAATGCGACCGATATACTGCCTGTAATACTGACCTACTGTTAGAGCATCAGGTGTCAACGGCACTCGTCACTCGCCACTCAATTGTTCCACTCGGATATCAATCTGGCGTGAGTTGTGACTACAATAACCTCTTCCCCCTCCACGCCCCTCAACGCCCCTCCAGGCCTATCCCGCACTGATGGCTGCCTCATTCAATTACACCTCATTTATTGCTACCGCTGTGTATCTCAACATTCTAAACACAAAAAAATCTCATCGTAATGGAAAAAGAATTACGCCACAATAATTCTGTAAAGGTAAAATATGAAAAAAGCTTTATAGATGTCTCGGAGGCTCGCCGCACACTGGGAGCACGCGGCGCGGCGGGAGCGGCCGGCGGGAGCAGCCGGCGTGTATTCCGCGACTTACCTTCAAGCTTTACACGGATGAACAATGATAAACTTTTTAATGTACAAGGAAATAGGGATAAAATAATATAGGTGATGTATAAATGTTGTTTATCAGAAACATATTTTTTTGGAAAGGCAGTGAGAGATCTTCATCGCCTACCATCTCCAGAATACGAGGAGTCATTGGCAAGAGAGAACTTCTTTATAACCCTAGAATTCTCCATTTACAGCATAAAAACTATGACAGTTTCCTATAAGACAAAATTTCATTCCATCGAAGGAGCTGACCCATTCATAATGTAAACGAAACTTCACTGCAACACTATACATATAACAGTAGTCTAAGATCTACAGTAATAAAAATAATAATTTATAGACATGATAATATTGTAAAATAGCTGATAAGAAGGCGCTATTTTACTAGGGCGGACACCCTGCGGAGATTGGACACAAGCAATAAATGTAACAAACGAAGGATAAATCAGAGGTAATAACCGTCGTGGGAGGTAGATTGACTTGAGCGACATTCTATTGGGGAATCGCACCACATTTCACGAATATGATACATGATTAGACTAACGAACGATACATGACATCAATATTGACACGCGTCACAGTGTGCATTGTGAGTGTGACTCAAGTTCACGACACATCGCCGCAAGTGTATGAGATGTACACATGGCACCGTACCCGACACTTCGCACCTCACCCTTCACACCTTCCTCATTAACCATTGTACGACATTCAAATCACAATTACCCGTCGGAGGCGGCACATATAGAGGTATATGTTACATAAGCGTATGGGCCACCGGAGACCGAGCCGCCCGTGACTATCTAGAGGTACAGTGTTATGATTGTATAGTGAACAAGTTGCCATGTCCTGTGAGGTCCGCAAATGTAATTAAACGGCCGATGTAATTATGTTTTGGAGAGTGTTTCAGCGTCCCTTTGTTGTTTTTTGATTCTTTGCACTTATTTTGTTACTTTTTACACTTCTTATAAAAACTTACTTTAGTAATGAGATATAATTTATGTTTATTTAATACACCCAATAATAAAATGTTTCATCCAAGAACAATGTGAGCAACTGACGTTCATTGAATTGCTAATTTTACGCGATTTACGCGAAGTCATCCGACACAAACGGGAATCACGAAACATCGCTAGGATCTAAACGCATCTAATGGTGTATTGCTGTACAGGGGGGTTACCACCACCTCTTATAGCATGTACTCTACCGCCAGTTCAAAAGACTGGTTCGCCAGAGAAGAACGGGCAAGAAACTCTGACATTGCTCTATTTGAGAGAAAAGTAATAGTAAGCAGTTTATAGCAGCAAGTTGCTGGTGTATGATCTTGGCTACTAGGTTATGCCTGTGCAAGTACTCGCCGTTAGGAAGATACGAACAACCACAAATAACATGTCTAATGGACTCTCCGGGACGGTGACATGCTTTCCGTCCTTTATGAATCATCCGTGAAGCTCTTTACTCTTCTGTACCTCCCTGAGATTCCCGGTACTCAATGCCACAGGAGCCCGCCAATTGTCATTTGCCAGTGAGAGCGGGGTGAATCTTTTGTCTACTAAGACAATATCCTTATGTATCACCACTTGGACTGTGGAGGAAATAATACCTGAGGTTGCATACCTCGCGATTATGCAGATCCCCGACTATAAGTAAGCCTCGGCCCCCCGTATTTCCACGGGATATACCTCTACGATCTCATCACAGACAATCGTGGTGATACATTCGGTGTGCAGTTAGTACAGTCCGGACCTTTCGATCTAGGGATCTAACTCGGTCTGAGTCCATTTGAGTATGCCAAAAGAGTACATCAGTACAGGCATAACCCAACCATTAAAAGTGCGAATCTTGTTGCCACCCCACAAAAGACTTATTATTTTTTTATATTTTTTTCTTTTTTATTATTATTATTACCTCATAGAAGAATGGCAACTTCATGAGTGTTACCTAAGAAAAGGAAAGGGGATTGGAAGAGAAGGCGTCGGGGGGAGGCGCTACTTCTCTAGATATAGGGCACACACAGGTATCAGGTGGCTAAAAGACAGAAGTGAGTGTGCAAGCCAGGCGGCCGCAGGCTCCTCGTCGAGTGTCGACGGTCGACACGTGCTAATGGAGGTTTATGTATCGGTATCAGATTACTCGCTCATTGAACAGCGCCATTACCTTCCATTGTCTACGCAAACGGCTGTTTCAGAGCCGCTTCTATTTAGGCGAGCTTTATCGATTTAACGGCAATTTGAACCAGCCTTCGGTAGCTCTTATTTATTCAATCTGATACTGTTTCCGGAATTTATTTGTATTTGTTATGGTTGAAATTGTTACAAATTCTATATAGGACTTTAATTATGTAACAATTTGCCAATTTTCGGTTTCTGTCTTGACAATTAAAGAGAAAAGAATATACTTATTTTTTATTTAATATATTTACACATTCATCATCATCATCTCTTGGACTATCGCCGACCACTGCTGGACTATTTATACATATTATAATAATAATATCAGCCCTGTAACATTACTGTCCCACTGCTGGGCACGGGCCTCCTCTGCTAAAGAAGACAAATTATATTATATTATACACCGAAGTAAAACAATTTTTTACTAATTCTTAAGGTCTTATACTAAACTGCCAGACTTCGAGTCAGGTGACCTCTTTCGGCGTAGATTACATTGTACCATTAAAAACTGAGTTAAAATCTATAACCCTTTGTTTAGGTAACGTTGTGAATGTAACATACATTTCGGACTACGCGATTTACACGTAAGTCCGTTCCGTGGCCACACGCGGCGTAAATACTTCGGCAGCTACCGTACGTCAGCAGTCTAGTGTCTATACAGCGATCGATGAAGCCCCTTTTGGTTGCGATTTGCTTTTACACTACTCCCTAACTATACTGTACAAAATGGCAGATTTGGCGTGTTCGCCGCTCAAGACCAAATTCCCCTCCTTCCCTTTCCCAATCCCTTGTTCCCTGACAGGAGAGGAAAAGGAATTGGGAAAGTGAGATGTGGGGAGTAATTGGGCAATCGCAAAAGTCACTCACACACCGAACGAAACGTGACAGCGAACTGCCACTTAGGTTTTTTGTGAGACAGAGGTATCAAACCGGTCGAGCTATTCGGTACATTCGTACTGTCATCATCATCAACATCAGTCAGGATTATTACTACATTCGTACTGTAGACGTAACTATTTATAGCGTGGCTCTAATACCCAAAAACTCGTTTGCCAGTCTCTGCTTCAAAATAATCACAAGTTTAAAAACTTAACGCACCGACTTCAAACTTATCCGATCGTGACAAATTATATGGGACCACCCATGGAATAAGCTCCAACGAACACGAAGAATCTTGAAAATCGGTCTACACTTGCCGGAGATATCGCGTAACATATGTACATAAAAAATACATACGAATTGAGAACCTACTCCCTTTTTTTGAAGTCGGTCGAAAAAGGCCAGTACTGGCCGCCCTTTCAAACATTTCGAAAAAAGAAAAGTTGTACACAATCTGTCTGTATATACACATTACCTAAGCACATTACATTATATTTTATGTATGTTCCTCCACCGTTCGCCTACTTGGTTTAGTGGCAGCACATACACATATTATATAATATTGCCTCTGGACCGTCTGGAAATCCTGGGTTCGATTTGGCCTTAGTCGCCCTAGGCCCGGACCTAGTGGGCCTTGGGGAGAATCCGCTAATGACTGTACGACATAAGTCATTGTACTTTTATACATTTATATTTAATGCACGACTGTTAGTATTTAATTTCATTATAATTATAATACATAGCTTCGTTATGAATTGTTCATTTTGTGTAAGTACATAATTACAAACGGCTTGGTATATTCCATTAGCGGTATTACTGAATGCTGAATGCTGACTGCCTCGGGGATACATTTCAAATTCGCTGAATGTTTACACTTTATACGGGAACAGTGCAATAACTCTTAGCTCATAATTGTATTAGTTCTACCGAAGTGTCTTTCTTTCTACCTGCCTTTATCGCACCTTAATGTGGGGTCCGCGCAACACACTTTTTCAAGCATGTTGCAAAAAGGATTTGGCTAAGTTTTACGATCGGCTGAATGTAAGTAAAACCATCATCAGCCATTGGATGTCCACTGCTGAACATAGGCCTCCCCCAAAGATTTCCAGATCGACCTGTTGATCGACCTTTATCAGGTCGTCAGTCCACCTTGTAGGTGGACGCCCGTTGCGCTTGCCGGTAAACCATATAATAATTATAATTATACACAAAACTAGGAAATGTACGCAACACCAAGATAAAACTCATCTTCGTGTAAAAAAATATTAGTACTTACTTTTGAGATGTATTTAAAGCTACGACTAACGAGCAAGTTGCCTGCCCATACGGAAAGAACATAACAAACATAATAAATAAAAATGGAGATAATCTGTTCAGTTTATTATCTTTTGGAGTGATTTATTTAATAGCATCGTTTAAAAGCCATCTGTGAAACGAGAGCCATTACATCTGGGTCAAGAACAGAACCCTGCCTCAACAGATGCCCATGAAAGCAACACATCGGCGAAATAGCAGTCACATGTGCACTCAGCACAATGCAGCCATACTCTGGCACAGATTACTTAGAGATACTACGTATCACCCTGGCGAGTGGCGACACTGAAATATATACCTCTATCTTTTTTTCTTTCTACCTGGCGTTATTCCGACCTTCTGCCAGGGTCCGGCTTCCTAGTTAAACGCTTCCACTTCGCCCGGTCTTGAGCATCCTCCACAGTGAGGCCATTGGCTCTCATATCGTAGTAAAAATCTATGGTAGTTAAAAAGTAATTATGTTGATTGCGCCACAATAACAGTAGAGGTACAGTTAGTAAGTAGGTACTGTATATGTACCTCTACATACATCAAATAGGATCGTTTAAGAGTATATTGGGTGCACCCCTTCCCCCCGCTCCTGACTCTGCCCCTAGGCCCTACCTCTGCCTCTTTATGAGGACTATTAGGTGGAGTAAGGAGTGGAGTCGCAACAGGTGTCCGCACGTTTATTATAAAGCGAGACTCTATGACGGAATATGTATGTAATTGTTATTATAATATTATGTCTTGTACTCTGAGTCTGTGCTTTAACTTATATGAACATTTAAGGGCTTCTTAACTTTAAAACTAGTGTGTCCATTTTATTTTAAACAATTTGACGCAATGAAAAAAGGGACAAACTAGTTTTAAATATCAGAAGCGTGTAAATGTTTTTATAAGTAAGGAGCTATGACAATAAATAGTATGGTTTCGCACCACTCACCACTTACAGTTGTGTACGAATATTAATAGTGTATATACGCATTATGCATCTGCATTATAAATCTGCATCTGCAGATGTCTTCGTTACGTACCAACTTATTAAATGAAACTGAAATTAATTTAATAGTAGTATTTCTATAAACAAAAGTTTGTCATCGAATGAATGAGCTTAGAGTTTTTAATCGTTGATGGTCTCACTCACTCGATTTTGTTAAATTTCCACGTTCACGGCTCCACGTTGTTTCCTAATTAAAATAATATAAAATATATTTTTTGTGTGATTTTTGCTGTGCTATAACTGTCGGTACATACCTATCTACTGTTTGTAGCGACATTATATAGGCAATATAATACACATAACATGATATCATGGAGTACACTCTGTGCTGGGCTGTTTGTGTGTACTGTAAGTATACACCATCCCCTCACTAATATTGTTTCACCAGGAATTAGAGTAGTATCTTATGTTTGAATTTATACGTAATATAAAATGATTATCTCTTTTCTACATCATCTACATACAGGTCTACTGGTACTACTGGTAGAGAACGCACACATCACACATACTAACATATGCATCTACTTCATACACCTTTAAACATACTTATATAATTATGTATATAAAGTTTAAATACATAAAATAATAAAAATAAAACCCGCCAAGGGCATATCTGACAGGCAAAAGTAACGAAGTAAGGATGAATCATGAATGTTACCGAAAAATATAATTTAATACATAATTTTAAATACATGGTTCATAACCTTGTTTCTGGCAGTATCATCGCAAATGCCTGGAACTTCGTGGAAGTCATTTTTTTTTAGAAGGAAAAGAACCTTATGTTTACTACCTGTTTTATATAATTAACAAGGCAGTGGTTTTCAAAAAAAGTTGTACAAAATTTTGCTTTTACTTTGGTCGACTTTTACTCGTCAACGTTGATAGGTTTCAACACTCCACACGGCACACAATGGGACAGTCCAAAAAACTTAATTCTATAATCTATCACGTGATCCCGCTCGCTTGTTTATTTTTTATTAAAACCAATTTCCATAAGCTAATGTTTAAACACTTTTATCGTGTTCCTCGTCCAAAAGGAAAACTGAAGTATTAAGATAAAAATCCACATTATTTCGCTCCTGCTACCCACGCATGTAAGTTCTCTTCTCGTTCGAAAGATTAGGGACAAAATATGCGCAAATTGCAAAAATATACTTCACAAACTATATATGTGAATGTACCTCTATATTAAACTACACCAACACGAACTAAGAGTTGATTCCACATAATTTTAACAGTGAACTAACTACTAAGGCAAGCGGACTTGATTTGAGTTGTCATAAACACAATGCTTGCTTGATGCCATGAAAGTTTTATACAGATTTTTTTAAAATCAAAGTTTATATTAATGAATGCTACCTACACTCATATACTATGGTATACACGTGTGAATAATATTCAATCGTTAAATTTATGAATCATACACCACATTCATGTAGACACAGTTTAACATCACTCTACTAATCTACGGCGTTACGAACTTCGTTCATTTTAATGTGCTTACATGATCACATCCAGTCCAACTCGAAGTGTATGTAAACAGTAAACATACGTCGATAAAATGTTCACACGCACTTCTACTTAACATAAATTTGCAAACTGGCCCTCTGTATCTGTAGCATTGAGTGATCTTGAATCGGCGCGGTTCGGCGCGGCGCCGGTCCGGCCACGTGTTTTATATACCTCATGTAATTGTACCTACATACGTGTAAATCACGGATGCACGGGTGTCGAGTGTTAACTGTAAACAGCACGCCGATAGCGTGCCGATGGTCGCGCGGAATGGCCTGCTGCTCTTGCTAATGTTGTACTTTAACTGACGCACGCTTTAACCGTCAGTGAGAACCTCGTTAACAAACCACCACGTCTGACAGTTACATACATACATTTCAAATGAATTTCGGTGCTATGTGAAATCATCGAACTGCATTAAGCCACCACTTAGTAGTTAAGTATTATGTGTATGTAATTTTTGTTCTGGCGCCTGAACTCAACAGAAGAACAGAATTATAATTTTAGGCTTCAAAGTCCAAATGCATCTAACGGAAACGGAGACAGACACGGAGGGTGCGGCAATCGCCACGCGTCGCTGCGTCTCTCTGCTAGTGCTCACTCAGTTCTGTCAAGATCACAAAATAATACGATCATGTACATACTATATTATATACCATCATCTTAGGCATCAGCCTAGATAGATAAGATCTCAATCTATAGAGCGAACTTCGATCAAGTCTGAGTCAAAGAAACGAACTCAGTGGGGATTTTGAATTTCTAAATCGAACTTCGACTTAGTTTGTGCCATTTTTTACCAGAAAAACAGACTGACAGACAAAGCAAAGATTTTCTTTGACTCGGACTTAGTCGAAGTTCGTTCTATAGATCTCAGTGATCTCGTTATTAGACTAAACCCACCATGAATGCTGCGATGCATGCAGTTGACACATTGTGATAACATAAAAACTTTCTGTATATCTGATCTTATCTCACCTTAATACGGGGTCAGAGCAAGACACTTTATCAAGCATATTGCGGTAGAGATTTGGCTTAGTTTTTACGGCTGCCTGCTTGACATCAACAACTTCTGAGGGACTGAAACTATGAAATCAGATAATTCATAATAACTTTGCATAATACGTTAGATGGTGTAGAAAAGTCTCGTCGCGCCTCTCTACTCTATGTAGGCTAGAGTGAACTGGACGCTACCCGATGTAAGTTAACATATTAGACACACAGTCTGCGGCAACTCCAGACTCCAGCCGACCGTGAAATGGGATGGGCATGTCACGTCGCCGACACGGAAGCGACACGGACGCGACACGGACGCGACACGGACGCGACACGGACGCGACACGCGACAGTCGACACGCGCGCGCGGTATACTGCCGTCCTCAACCTAAAATGCCGTTAAGTGAATAAGCCTAATTTTGAGATGTCTCTAATAAACGTGGAAAATATTATCCTCTGAGGTTTATTAGACGGTGGCTTTTATATTTAATAGACTTAGGGCGGCTGGCACCACTATTACTAGCATACAGTTATTCCTAACCTCAAGTTATTCATATTGGGCCTTACTTATAAAAACAGTTTATCTGAGCAAATGGCTAAGAATGGTCACTTTTTACCTTGTGTCACATTGTCTTGAAAATAAAATGGACAGGCTATTCTTTACCATTTGCTCAGTTAAACTGTTTTTATAAGTAAGGCCCACATTGTTTTCAATTTAACTTGAGGTTAGGACTAACCTGTACATAGGTTAGTAATGGTGGTGCAAGTCGCCCTTAATCACTTGTTTAACTTAAGATTAAATATAACCTACATAATAAGTCCTAAACCTAAGTCTATGAAATTTCTAAGGACCATATTTTCCACGATTTCTGGAGAAATCTCAGAATTTGGTTTATTAACTTAACGGCATTTTAGTTTGAGGACGGCAGTTTAACGAGATTGCCCTGAAGTGAAACGCGGGGTGGCGAGTTCAAGAGCTCGATTCGATTGTGTCGTATTATCTCATTACTGTAAGGACAGATCCCTTCCTCAGTAAAAATAATGAGCAATAAGAACGGTCGACTCGTTCGTATGGCTCCAAGTACAACACAGCGTAAGGCTGGATTTATTTCTGAAATATCAACTTCGATTTATTGATCTTTAATTCGGGTGTCAGCGCAGATGGGTCACCTAATGGTAAGTGATCTGCACTGCCCATAGACACCCAAGACAAAATAGAGGAGTCATGGATGCGTTGCCAACCTAAAAGGAGGGAAATATGGATTGGGAAAGGGAGGAAGGGAATTGGGCCACTGGAAATCTCACCGAACAAACGCGACAGCGAGCTGCCACTTTACGACGGTTTTCTGTGCGACAGTGGTCTCAGACCGGTCGGGCCGGCCCATTCTTGCTGTAGACGTAAATGTCTACAGCGTGGTTCTACCATCGCCGAGTGTTTAAGCGGGGTAGTGATTACTAACTACCGCGAACGAAGCTCGCGAGTCACGATACATTTATTTGGTAAGTTGAATGTGCATTTGCAAGATACATAATATTATATAATTCAAACCCCACTGACCACATTCGTCGACTGGCGCGTAGTCATGTTAAGAACCGTGCATTCGTGGATGCAACAGACCGATCAGACCTTACGAACACAATTTATATTTAATTTTGAAATTCAAATAATCTCACCTCTTAATTGGGCATTTGCGCATCTGGTTAACTATTCGTAAACTTATTTTTATGCTAGTACCCAGTTCCTGAAGATTCTTGTTTTGCTACACTAATTATATTATGTCATATAATAATATTGTTTTCTTACATACTTTTAATTTTAAATTGTTAGTAAGATTTGGTATGTTATATATCTACTAGTACTTCAGTTGTATTATTGACGCAATGTAATAAAGCTCTTGATGGTTCCGTTATGATTTTAGGCAACTCATTGAGCCATTAACTATTGAAGAACCAAACGATGAGCCCGATTGCTATTGTTATAATATATCGATATTATGTAGGTACATACATCCGCGCAATACAATAGAGGCAGTTCGCGAACCGCGGCCGAAGCGATGCGTCACCACTCACCAGTCTAGTTACCACTGAAGCGGGAACACATTCAACAAAATTATATGAAACGAGCAATAGATATTATAAACATTTCACGTGTGATATCAGCGATATATATCAGCGATGCACTTTCTTTTGTCGGCCTGGCGTCATTCTCGATTAGTGCCAGTTTTTGCCTTTTTACTTCCACTTTGTTCCTGAACTTCCTCGGTAGTAAGATAAAATTCTTCCAATAATATATTTGAATAGCAGTGGACGTCCTGTGGCTGATGATGATATTCTTTCTTCTTCCAAAACGTTTAGCCAGCGGTTTTTGGGCCCTCTACGTGGATGCACCTCTAGTACGATCTGGTTTAGATACCTGCGAGTGATGTATTCCTGCCGTTTTCTTAGAACATGATTATATCACTTCCAGCGACATTCCTGTAGTTTATCTGCCACGCCATAAAGCGCTACACTATACCTAGTTTATCTGCCACGCCATAAAGCGCTACACTATACCTACAATCATTGTCAGCTTTTATTCGTCAAGCATCTATCAAACGATACCTACATATGTTTACCATTATCCACTTATACCTGTACCTGTAGGTACATAAATATAATGGTAAAGGAACGCATTAAACCAAGTTTGTGTAATTATACTGTAGTACATCTCTGATTGAATGTTGGCAGTATACATAATATATATGTAATGTGTATAAGTGACATGTCGGTTGGACGACAGAAGTAGAATACGTATTACGACTTCACGACTGGCAATTAGTATCGAGCTGGGGCGCCTGGGGCGTACAGATGTGTGTTTTGACAGGCGATGTAACAACACGTCGTTTGTATCATTTGTCGGTTCTGTGTGATGGCGAATGGCGACTGGCGACGGATGAGGCGACGGATGAGGCGACGGACGAGGCGCCGCGGACGGCGCGGATTTATGACCAGTCTATCTACATTCCACACTGGAGCTCCACTCCGCGCCTCGCCGATACAGTTGTAAATCTATGTACAGCGAATGTGACGCGCAAGCGATCCTCGGCGCGACGGACGGGATAATCACTCGCCCGCAAGTTATGGCCCACGTTTATGGCTTCATTTTAGGATACGCAACGTCTGCAACACACGTTATACAATATATCTCCAGATGTGATGCTTGTAGTGTGACTTCATAGGTATATGTACCTACGTGACGACCCTGCACTCCACACTTTCCAGTACTTTGACGCAAACTTCCTCTGTTATAGTTGGTATCATATATGGTATGAATCGAGCTTGCCTCTTGCACAAGGGGAGCGGCTGAGGGAGTTAGACAAGGACAAGAATTTATGGGGCAAGGTGGCAGACCACAGGGTGGCGGAAAACATTGGTCATTAGACGCACAACGACTTGTCCAGTGTCCTCACTCCACATAATAATTATGACGCGCGACATTCACCAAGTTGCAATCTTAAATTCATTATTCGTAATTTTTTTCTAAATTTACGTTATAATTAAATTGGCTACAATAAATGTGTAGAGGAATGGGTGACGTTGTTCCTCCACCAGAGGGGAGATCTTCTCGTCAGGCGGGTGTAGTGCCTGACCGCCGCGGCCCCTCCGATGGTTCATCTTCGGAAATCGTATATATGCTACGTCTGCGGTTAACTTTGCCATCGTGATTTGGAATGTGATGGCTCCATCTGTTGTTCTGTAGCTGAAGTCAGTACCGCTGTGCGCTGACGCTCGATGCGTGTAAGTTAGTTCGGCGCACATTGCAGAGATGTCGCCACAAATGAATATCTAATAATCTGTGGCGTGGAGCTTCTTGCCGCGTTTTTTAACCGCATACTGAACTCTAAAAAATGCCTGACCCTTGGCGGTTGAGTTTTGTAGCTCCCGTATACAAGGATAAGGGTAGTGTTTAGGATTGTGGTAACTATCGCGGCATTAAGCTCATGTGCCACACCATGATGCTCTTCGAACGCGTTTTTGAATGCAGGCGCCGCCAAGAGTGTGATGTCTCTGAGTGTTAATATGGTTTCAAACCCGGATGCGGCCCCATGGACTTAATTTTTGCTATTAAATTGCTAGGCGAGGAATACAGAGCGAAGAAGAAGCCTCTGAAGTCTGAAGTCTTGTGATATCGTCTCCGACGTCACGACTCGTATTGGCGCCGCTTGGGCTAAATGACGACAGGTCACGGGCGTCACTTTTTTATAGTAGAGACTGGCAAACGAGCAAATAGTTCACCTGATGGTAAGTGATCTTCACCGCCCATAGACACCCAAGACACAAAAATAATCATGGGTGCGTTGCCAACTTAAAAGGAAGGAATGGAAGGGGAGGAAAAAGAGATTGGGAAATGGGCCACCGGAAATCTCACTCACCGAACGAAACGCGACAGCAAGCTGCCACTTTACTTCGGTTTTCTGTGAGACAGTGGTATCAAGCCGGTCGACCCGGCCCGTTCGTGCTGTAGACGTCACTGTTTACAGGGTGGCTCTACCACTCATAAAACTTGCAACTGTAAGATGCCGATGAGACTTAAAGGTCTCATATACAAGACCATTATTCGGCCTGTACCCCTGTATGGGTGTAAGACGTGGCCTGCCATTAAGCGTCATGTTAGGTAAATCCACGTCGCGGAGATGAAGATGCTGCGGTGGATGTGCAGTGTTACACGACTAGATCGTATTCGTAATGTGCACATCTGCAGTAGTCTTGGTGTCCACGACGTGGTGGATAAATTGCAGGAATGTTACTTGAGATGGTATAGCCACTTTTTGAGAAAACCACAGGACTACGTCGGTCGCAGGTGTTTGGCCCAAATTGTATCAGGGGTACGTTCCCGGGGACGGCCCAAAAAGCGCTGGCTCGAAATTTTGGAGGAAGATATGAGAGCCAATGATCTCACTGTGGAGGATGTGGAAGCGTTTAAGTAGGAAGGCGGACCCTGGCATAAGGCCGGAATAACCCCAGGTAGAAAGAAAGAAATAAATTAATATAAAGATGACAGGTGACATGTGTGAAAGGCGGATGTCCACAATAGTCAATACTCACTCATATCTCTACATCTTTCTAAGCTTCACTTTGAACGGAAATACAATTTCCTCTTTTTGCCCGGCTGTAATTTATATTTAACCTCCCGCCGTCCCCAGAGGCCGCTCGTTCTGATGGTTTTGTACAGAGTCTTCATTGACAAAGTCAAAAGCGTTACAAATATAGCCCACCAGCCCATGATCACAGCATGTACAACTTTAAAACATTATTGAGGGCTTAAACAATTACATACAAACAACACACTTTAAAACCAACTTCAAAAATTAGATAGGTGCCACATCTCAATAATGATACATTTTTGTTTTCATACAAAAACCAAAAATTGATTTTTATTTTAAAAAACACACAACCCTATGTTACGATTGTGAAAAGGTGAAACACGCGCCGCGTCACCTCTTTAGAGTACTTTAGCTTTTGGGCGCGGCCACGCCCGTGTGAGAGTCTTGACAAACATTCATCCCCTATTACATCCCTTTAGGGGATGAATTTATGCATGTATTATACAAATAAGCCTTCCTCTTGAATCAACCGCACCAAAATCCGTTGCATAGTTTTAAAAATCTAAGCATACAAACAGACAGACAGCGGGAAACAACTGTGTTTTATACTATGTAGTGAAGCACAGATATAAGTGTTCCTGTGCAGATATACCTCTAGATTCGCGATCGTCCGTTCGGTTGGTGTGTAGTGTTTACGCGGCATGTCACCGACATGTACATACATACTTGTACAGCATTTATAGCGCTCCGCACGTGGCACGTACGCGGTACGCGGTACGGACGCGGCGCATCGCGGCGGCTCGTAACTCGTAAGTCGAACAGCCTCGTCTGTATGTACACCGCCTACACTGGGCTCCTGGCCGCCTGGTGGAACATCCCTGTTCCATTACCGCGTTCCCAACTTAATAAATAAAATAAACCTTTCAATAAATGTCAATCTTCTCTTGGGATTACAGATTGTAAGATGTTTGGCGAGGAGGCGTTGTTGGTGGTGTGATGAGGGAGGGGGAGCAGGCGCAGCCGGGAGGTGGGGTGATGGGGGGTGTAGGGGTTAGATGTCAATCAGATTTTATTGGCGGCGTCGGCGGGCATGTTCAGCGTCGGGCCTTTGTCGCCATAAATAGCTCGCTCACCTTGCCCTCGAGTCCAGAGGAACAGTGAGGACGTTACTCCTCGCCCCTTGGTTATGACCCATAGCCGTACAATGACATTATATCCGGAGCACGAACTGCCGAGAACAGAGTTTTTACATCATTTTTAGGACAGGAAACGTAAAAATCTCAAAATCACGTTGTAAGGCCCATAGTTTAATAAATGCGAAGAGCAATACAATCATTAGGTACGCAACAGATAGTGTAACGTTTACATATCAGCTAGGGCCTAGCAGCGTCAGCAGAGGCACTATGTTCAAATGAGTTCTATTATATTTGTATTCGTCGCTCAGGCTCAGTATCCTCACTCGCTTGACTCGCGTCGCATCCATCGCGTCGTGTAAACATTCACTGGCGCTCGTTTACAACGCCATTTACTTGTGCTGAACTTTGATCAGCAGCCCAAGCACGAAAAACTAATGTAAATGTATTCGACTTCGCTGCGCACTGATGACGTTTGGTTAATATTTCATACAAATTTCATAGACGCGCATCGAGCTGAAATACATTTACGGTTGTCAGAAATTTTCCTGCTCAGGCCGCTGAAAAGTTACATCTTTATCCATTAGCACAGACATCATATACATACACTCACGCCTATAGCCCTGAAGGAGTAGCCAGAGGCGAACCCACTTCTCGCCAAGGGATCATTTAATTTTAACATATTATTGATAATATTTTTTTACTCCCTTATAGTCATCTCCCTGCCCTTCTGTAAAGGTTCTAAATCGTTAATGTTGTAAGTAGTTATAGTTTAGATTTTTACTTTAAGCTTCTCCTTTTGATCACTGTAGTCAATTTTTATTGTGTACACTTACAATGTTTAATTTGTTGGAATCTTCTATAGTACATAGAATATAATAGGAGAAACTGATTGGCTGACGTATCAGCGTACAGCCGAAATACCTCATACCTCGGCTAGTTGGCAGACTTGGTTTGAGAAAAAATTACGAACATTAGATATCTTTATCCGTCGTCGCTGTTGCCACAAGTTCACTATGTTCATTTAAATGTGTTAAGTACAACATCTCATCTAATGTGTGTTTCAAGTTCAAGTATCGCACACCCAGCGTTTGCTTGTTTAAATAGTGTTCACATGTACAGGACTTCAAATCCTACATGACAATTTAGAGGTATACTCTACGTAAACTACGTAGAGTAAACTTATGTCAAAACTCTACCTTGTTTTAGAAGTTATATTTAATATTGGTATATACTTAACGCACAACAGTAATCACATCATGTGACATTGTTACCATTATCTCACAGTAAGCCGACGAGAAGTTGCAATTTGTTATTGCGTGTCATAAGGAGAGCGAAATTTACGGAGTGTAAAATACTGTTCCTCACCACGGTCGTTTGCTATTGTCCACTTACATCGAGTAGAATGTCTGCTTTCGGAGGGCAATAAAACGACTAAAAAACGAGTAGTTACAAATACATTAAGTTAGGCGTCGTCGACGAACGGGTCTGTCCTTGTTGCGTGCCCTCATAAATGACCCAGGATTCCTGTTGTGCCCTGTCCACAGGCCACATCGTCCGTCCGTCCTTGTGCCGGCGTGGCGCGGCGCGGTGTCGTGAGTCCTGGACCTACTATTTTGTGTTTAATTTACAACAGGACCGTCAATAAGCGCATGTCGAGGTGGCATTAGCACCATCACGCCGCACGCCCTGCGCCCCTCGCACTCAACCAAAAATATATTTTAAACTGATTAGAACATGATTTATATTTATTAGGGGCCTTCAGCGGCGTTATATCGGTCTCGGTTCAGGTGATGCCCGTGTTTATGATTTGAATGCACGCGTGTTTCATAACATTCAATGTAACATAACATAACATAAGCTCACGCCTGTATCCCCGAAGGGGTAGGCAGAGACGAACTAGCGAACTAGAACACCCACATTTCGCCGAGCTTAGTTCCGTCCCAGATGTGATAGGGGGCGAGCCTATCGCCATATCGGGCACAAATTCCAGACTTCGGGCTGATATGGAAAAATCCAATAACACTTTGCCCGACCCGGGGATCAAACCCGAGACCTCAGAACCGTAGTCGTATCGAAATACCACCAAGCCACGGAGACAGTCACTTTTATTTCATTTCACTTTACATTCAATGTACCTCTATATTATTATACGCTATGTATTAACAATTTTAATATTAAGTATTACAAATCTATTATAATGACCATTGAATAATTATAATATTGATGCGTATGCTTGGGTAGGCAGGCAGTAGTTAACATAAACTGACCTTATTACTAGGTACTAGTCCGACTCGGACTAATGCCTGGCTACATACATACAATGTCCTACGAATAGGAACAACTTAAAACTGCTTAGCGGCAGAAATAAGTAGAAATTGTAGTGTTACGGATACTTATTTCATTCATCAATACTATACATTTAATGCTACTTCAAAACATAAAGTTCGATTATAACAACTCGTTTTGGAGATATCTTATATCGTCACTTTTAAAGATGTAACATTCCACATGAACGGAAATCATTACCCACGCGCGGCACGCCTCTGATTATATCAACTGTTTGTGTTTGTATACGCTTATAGAAACCGCACAATGTTTACATTTTCATTCGTAGAAAAGTAATGGTGTGTCATTACCGTACTAGTGACTAAGGGCGGCCGCACCGCGCCGCACCGCACCGCGTCGAGCCGCGCCGAGCGAGTGATCTCCACGCGCGCGCAGCTCGTATACACGGTAACACGTCCCATTATAATTACACTATAATGATTGACAGTTGACACCACCATCAATATATACTTATAAAGTTTAGTGTCACAGTGTTTGTCTACGATACCTTTCGTTACCACTTGTTCCAACTTAGCAGATAGGGTAGTTATTTTATCAACCCATAAGAGATTAAATAGGGAGTGAAAGTTTGTATGAGAATATAGACTTCGCTTAGCGGATTTTTATGAAATTTGTGAGGACGGACATGGGGAACTTAATTTTTTAATCGGTTGTAAAACAGCACTAACCTACCTAACATATGTACCTCTACATATTATCGTCAACAATAGTTATTGTAAAATACCAACTAAAACATATGTCCTTACCCTATCGGTATCATTCACCCCAATGAATGTATAAGTGCGTATTTAAACGACTGTCTATTGTTTCAGTCAGTTTCGGCGTGCGACGCGACACGCGACACGCGACACGCGACACGCGACACGCGACACGACGACGCGACGGTACGAGTATACAGTTACACTCGCCTCGAAAACCTCTGTCCCGCGGGGACCCTGCATCAGCACAAGTAAGTGTATGCGTTTAATACTTATAATGAGATTATAAATACCACCAATACGCGTAACCTGTGGAAGCCTGAAGCCTTTTGACTTCTGTATTCGCATACTCGTATACGCTACACTTCCGGACGCTTAACGTAAAGAACATCGGGTCAGTACTCTCTCTGCGTTATCTGCAGTACGCAAATATTTCTGTCCCTATATTGATCGATTATAAAATAATAAATAACACTCTACAGTCACACTAATGCACATAAATAGCGTTACTTCTTCATCTGTGTACGAGTATGTAGAAGCAGTTAGATGGTATAATTGTCATTTTAAAAGTTTTACACAGAACTAACGAATACGACTACAATATTGAAAAGCACAGATATGTGGGTTCTAGTAACGCTGTCCTTCGATACGGCGAGGTCTGGTTGCGGTGTGGGCGGTATGTTGTGCGGTGTTGTGCGCATGCGCGTGCGGCATGTGGCCGACATACGCCTCTTCACGTTCCCGGGAATATGTGTTGTGATACACCACACATTTAAATTTCACCTGTATTACTAATAGTTTCCAATAATGGCTGTTACTTACGGACATAAGCTTTTGAGTAGAGCCATGATGTAGACAGCAACGTCTACAGCATGAATCGTTTGATACCACTGCCTATCAGAATACCGACGTGAAGTGGTCGCTCGCATATGCGTTTCGTTCGGTTAGTGAGATTTCGAGTGACTCGATTCCTGCTTCCCAGTTCACATTTCTTCTTTTACTCCGCCGCCACCACCGCCACCGCACCAAGCTCGCTGAATTCGAGACCGCAGCCTTACATCCTGCCGTAGAGCTGTAGTACCGTAGCAGGCGTAGCCGTCGCGCGTTGTTGTAGCGATGTAGCGGTGTAGATCGCATTAGCGAATGGTGCGGCGCGGCGCGGCATCACCGCGTGACCACGTGATGTGGCATTTTTTTTACGTAGGTACATACATCTTAATTGCGTTGGTTTCGTTTAAAATTATGTCGAAAATGATCAAAAGTTCGACGAGAAAACTTCTATTTACTATAATTGTCATATTCAAAGGTGTAAAATGTAATTTATATCAGAAATCGGCGGAAAAAATACAACAACTGGAATCACTTTTAGGTTAGTGTTTTGAATTTCGACAAAATATTTTGATAATTTTCAACTATTTTAAATAATTTTGAAATATTCCTCACCGAGTATTGCATTTCAAAATATATTACACAACAAATAATATAATAAATATATCTATTCTTGGATAAGATGCATAATATAAATGTACACTGATGTATCGCTCAATGTTTTTTGAATAATCATCATCATCATCATCATCAGCCATAGGACGTCCACTGCTGGACATAGGCCTCCCCCAAAGATTTCCAGATCGACCTGTTGGAAGCGGCCTGCATCCAGCGACTTCCTGCGATCTTTATCAGATCGTCGGTCCACATTGTAGGTGGACGTCCTACGCTGCGCTTGCCGGTGTGTGGTCTCCACTCGAGAACTTCTCTGCCCCATCGGCTATCAGTTCGGCTATCAAGCTGATGATGGGCAGCAGCATCATCAGTGCGAAACGCTGTGTCCTGCGTTCGCCAACCCGCCTGCCAAGCGTGGCGAGTAATGGCAAACCCCCTCAAAAATGATTTTGAATAATAAAAGGATCGCATCTGTTTAATCAGTATATACTCAGGGTTCATAGACAATTTTTTTTGAAATTGCCGTCTTTCTCTTGGGACTGCTTTGGTTAGCCAGACTATAGCTGGCACCCTCGATTAAAATATAGCCTATATATAGGCTACTTTTTATCCCGGAAAATAAATTATCACGCGAACAGAGTCGCGGGCAACAGCTAGTACAACATTAGATTGTTAAATACGGTTACTTTAAAAATATTCCTATATCTTTTAATTAAGTTGACCAATATTGGATACAAAGTTTTGCGGCGCATGTTTTTGCATCTCATGTACGAGTACAATTTGTGTTTGGCGCTTGATGTTTGATGCCTCTAAGATTACAGATTTATGCTAGGATGTTAGATGTTATTATTTTGTCAACCGATTTCAAAATGAAGAGCTTCTCAGTTCGTGAGTATTTTTATGTATATTATTCGATTTTTTTAATGATCCAGGTTATTTATTAGTTTATCCTAGTCATGTAAAATGAATTAATAATTTATTTGCATATTTTTAGGTGAAAAAACATAAAATTATTATGTACAGTTGAATTTGCCGCGAAAACGCTATCTGCTGACTGTTCATATGTGTTACGTCATTTACTTAGCATAGATACTATAACATCGATCACGAAGTGTTAAAAACATTAATCACAAGTTAAAAATAAAAAGTTAACGTACCGACTTCAAAATGTATCCAATCGTGAAAAAATTTATATGGGACCACTCTTAAAATAAGCTCTATTGAACACAAAAAGAATCTTGAAAAATCGGTCCACATTTGGCGGAGATATCAAGTAACCTTCTCCTTTTCCTTTTTTGAAGTCGGTCGAAAATATGAACAAAAAGTAACTTACAACTTAGCGGAGTGGTCTCTGACCTTATGGCTTATTTATAATAAACTGTTTGTCCGATGCACCACGGAGACTAGTGATTATGTCTCGAGTAATCAGTTTACATGTTGTGTTTCAGACTCAGCAGCGAGTAGCGAGTAGCGAGCGTCTCATCCGTGAGATGGTGTAACTGTAGCCGCGGTGAGGAGGTGAGGCATGGACGACCCGGAGCGCATCGCGCGGGACCTCGCCGCCTGCGCAGCCGCCAACAACGGCTCCGCGCCGCCACCCGGCCCCTACTGCGAGGGCACCTTCGACACGTGGCTGTGCTGGCCGCACACGCGAGTCAACACCACGGCGTACGCGCGCTGCCCCGGGTTCGTGCCAGGCTTCAGCACTGATCGTGAGTACTCTTTTACTTTACAACACTTTCAATAGAGACGCGAGGATCTATTTGAACGTCTAAACTGAACGATTTAAACTATTTAATATCTTATTCAACGTAATGGTTAAATGTGTATTGAATTTTGCATGTATTATGTATTTTGTTTTTATAGTATTCGCGCACAAAGAATGCACCGCGAACGGATCGTGGTGGAGACACCCCGCCACCGGCCGGCCCTGGTCCAACTACACCACCTGCGTCAAGCCTGAGGATGTCGGTATCTTGCACTACATCGTATTTTTTATTTTAAAAAGTAACAAAGTAAGTATAATGTTAAAATAATTATTGTCTGCAGGATGTAAGCGACATTATCGCAGTGTACGAGACCGGATACAGCGTGTCCCTGGTGGCGCTCGTCATGTCGCTCGCCATCCTGCTGTACTTCAGGTGAGCGCCACACGTCGGAACCGCTGTGAACCCGGCCGCCGCTCCGTCTACACTCTCTGACCGTGACGTGTGTACGTGCGTGTGCATGTGTGCAGGAGCCTGCGGTGCGCGCGCATCACCGTGCACATGAATCTGTTCGCGTCGTTCGCGGCCAACAACGCGCTGTGGCTCGTGTGGTACGGGCTGGTGGTGCGCGCGCCGGCCGTGCTGCACGCCTCGCCCGCGTGGTGCCGCGCGCTCAACACCCTGCTGCAGTACGCGCTCCTCACCAACTACACGTGGATGCTGTGCGAGGGACTCTACTTGCACACGGTGCTCGTGAGTGCGTTTGTGTCGGAGCGGCGGCTGGTGCGCGCGCTGCTGGCGGCCGGGTGGCTGCTGCCGGTGCCGGCCGCCGCGGTGCACGCCGCGCGCCGCGCCGCCGCCGACGACGGAATGTGCTGGATGGACGAGGGCGGTCCGCGGCCCGAGCTCGCCGTGCTCGCGGTCGGCGCCGTGCTGCTCAACCTCGCCTTCCTGTGCAACATAGTACGCGTGTTGTGCACGAAGCTGCGCGCGGCCGGCAGCGTGGGCGGCGCCACGCGGCCCTCCGCCACCGCACTGCACGCGCTGCGCGCCACCTGCCTACTGGCGCCACTGCTGGGGCTGCAGTACCTGCTGACGCCGTTCCGTCCGCCGCGCACAGCCAGCTGGTGGCTCGCGTACGAGTACGTGTCGGCGCTGACGACTTCGCTGCAGGGCTTGTGCGTCGCGGTGCTGTACTGCTTTTGCAACGGCGAGGTGCTCGCTCAGCTTCGGCGACGGTGGCGCGCGCTAACGTTCCGGCCGCGCGCCAACTCGGCGACGGCCACCACCGTGTCGGTGAGTATCAAGCGGGAGGAGCACGAGGGAGTCGCCGCCCGGTGCTCACGAGCCGCGCTGTTGCAGTTCGTGCGCTCGGCGGCGCCGGCCGGCGGCGAGGAGAAGGTGTGACTGTCGGCGGGCGGCGACGTGCTCCCCGCTCCCGCCGAGCACCGCCGCGAGCGGGACCACGCGCGGGACCAAGAGCGGCACATCCGCTTCGAGTGCGTCGACAGCGACGAGGACGCGCCGCCGGACGCGCGCCTGCTCTGAACTCTGAACTCTGAGCCGCACCGCGCCCTCACCGCCGCCATACACATTGTGTTATTGACAATAATTTCGCTTGCGTTTGATTTCATATGTTAACGAGAGACATGATGACTCTGTCGATATCGGACTGTTCAACAAAATATATAAAATAAATTAAACGCACGGTAGTTTCCGACAACCATTATCATAGTCAACAACAATTATTGTGATGTTACTACAATATAAATTATATTCTTAACTTTCATACACGTCATTGTTCATACGCGTCATGATTTGTAAGAAATTATACGTTGTGCATGCGACGAGCGTGCACTTTGTGACCCGCTCTCTATCTGTAGTGGAAGACCGTGGTTCCTGCCTCCTGGGACGGTGCATGGGCGGCGGTCGGTCTCATCCCGCGCCTTTGTACCAGCTCTGTATATACTTTTGTATATTGTCAATAAAAACGAAACACCATAATTTTGTGTTTCATTTATAAATTACATAGTTAACTCAAGTTGGACTTGAATGGAGTGCACCCACAGGGAAGTGGCGCATAATATGGTATCCGCAATAAAAAAAAAATTAAGTACACTGTATTAAGAATCGTCCCAGTCAGACGTGTAGTAAGTATGGATGTAGTTCCCGTCAACCGTGTGACGTGTCACTAGTGGATATATAAATAACGCTCGGGCAATGGGAGCGGTGCGAGGGGGGACTATCGAATCGAGTGCTGATAATTGGCGATGCATCGACACTAAATTAAACTGCTCTCATTGATCAGTTTATTTATACGTGTACGAGGAACGGTGCGCCGCGGCACCATATACGGGCGTGCGCCGCTTGTGGGGCTCGTGACCGCTGTGCGAGGGGCAGGCACAAGACAATAAAACATGACACGTTCAGTAAAAAAATGTATATTAAACCACGTAAACTTAAATAATATAGTTACACCACAGTCACACGACGCGATACC
This sequence comes from Clanis bilineata, assembly GCA_036417725.1. Classification (NCBI taxonomy): domain Eukaryota; kingdom Metazoa; phylum Arthropoda; class Insecta; order Lepidoptera; family Sphingidae; genus Clanis; species Clanis bilineata. Next base: position 17,132,780 of record CM071144.1, read on the forward strand.
GCACCGAACACCTGCACATCTACAATACAAAACGTAACAAACTTAGCAAAACCGAATGGGACGGACGCACAGACGGAAGAAGACAGGTAGGTGACGTATCTAGAAGCACTTGCGGTGCACGATACCCGGCCCGGACTCGTCGTACTCCTGCTTCGAGATCCACATCTGCTGGAAGGTGGAGAGCGATGCCAGGATCGAGCCGCCGATCCACACCGAGTACTTCCTCTCGGGCGGCGCGATGATTTTGATCTTGATAGTGGAGGGTGCGAGTGCAGTGATCTCCTTCTGCATTCTGTCGGCGATACCCGGGTACATGGTGGTGCCGCCCGACAGCACCGTGTTCGCGTACAGGTCCTTGCGGATGTCCACGTCGCATTTCATGATCGAGTTGTACACCGTCTCGTGGATGCCGCACGACTCCATGCCCAGGAACGAGGGCTGGAACAGTGCCTCGGGACAGCGGAACCTCTCGTTACCGATCGTGATCACCTGCCCGTCGGGGAGCTCGTACGACTTCTCCAGCGAGGTGGAGGCGGCCGCCGTCTGCATCTCCTGCTCGAAGTCGAGCGCCACGTAGCACAACTTCTCTTTGATGTCGCGCACGATCTCACGCTCCGCGGTGGTCGTGAACGAGTAGCCGCGCTCCGTGAGGATCTTCATCAGATAGTCGGTGAGGTCTCGTCCGGCCAGGTCGAGACGCAGGATGGCGTGCGGCAGCGCGTATCCTTCATAGATGGGGACCGTGTGTGAGACGCCGTCGCCGGAGTCGAGTACGATGCCCGTGGTGCGGCCGGACGCGTACAGCGACAACACCGCTTGGATTGCGACGTACATCGCGGGGCAGTTGAACGTCTCGAACATGATCTGGGTCATTTTCTCACGATTCGCCTTCGGGTTGAGTGGCGCCTCCGTGAGTAGGATGGGATGCTCCTCTGGCGCCACGCGCAGTTCGTTGTAGAATGTGTGATGCCAGATTTTCTCCATATCGTCCCAGTTAGTGATGATACCGTGCTCGATGGGATACTTGAGCGTGAGGATACCTCGTTTGCTTTGTGCTTCGTCTCCCACGTAGGAGTCCTTCTGTCCCATACCCACCATCACGCCCTGATGGCGTGGGCGGCCCACTATCGAGGGAAATACCGCGCGTGGTGCATCATCGCCCGCGAAGCCCGCCTTGCACATTCCGGACCCGTTGTCCACGACGAGGGCGCCCGCATCATCGTCACACATTTTATCGGCTCACTTACAAATTCTACAACTGTAACCAAGCTGGGACTTTCGTCTCAGAAATATGTCACTCTCGATTTTGACTTTCTGTTGTAAATTTGACGTAACCGTATCGGCGCCAGTTATCGAGTGCGAGTTGCGGTGCAGCGGTGCAGCGGTGGAGCGGCTGGTGGGGCAGTGGCGGTTGCAGTGGACGCGAGCGCAGCCGTCGCGTGCTATATACAGCGGCCGGAGGTGCAGCGGCGGCAGTGAGGCGGTAACGCGCGGTACTTGGCACGCCCGCACCGCCGTACAAGGCGCGCTCCCGACGGCTCCCACTCGCACACTCTACGCATCGCCTCTCATACTCACCGCTACTGCCATTTAAGTGCATCGCATTGCTGCCGTCTGCTGCGCGCCGCTCGTCCGTCGACACTTCGCATTCGATAAATAGATTGGCCAATATCGCAAGCGACGTTGAACCCTCAATAAAATAACTACCTATTATGCTATAATGATTAAGTTTGCTTACATTACTATGATTAAGACTGCCTTGGTGGCGTGGTGGTATTTCGGTACGACTACGGTTCTGAGGTCTCGGGTTCGATCCCCGGGTTGAGCAAAGTGATATTGGATTTTTCCATATCAGCCCGGAGTCTGGAATTTGTGCCCGATATGGCGATAGGCTCGCCCCCTATCACATCTGGGACGGAACTAAGCTCGGCGAAATGTGGGTGTTCTAGTTTGCTAGTGCGCCTCTGCATACACCTTCGGGGATACAGGCGTGAGCTTATGTTATGTTATGTTAAGTTTGTTTACAACATATTATGACTAGTCTAAAGGTGAGTTTAAACCAAACGAATATAGAGCTAGAGCTAGAACTATAGCATTCTTTCTCGATCTTTTAGTATAGTTGAACGATCTTTCTTAGCGTTTACACCTAAGCAAAAATGAGAACCAAGAACTAAAATTCTTGCACGATAGATATTTAGATCAGCCGAACGAATGCTCATCCATTGCTCATTCGTGTCATTTACGTGGTTGGTAGTGCTTCGTTTTGACCGACGCTGACAGCAATATTATAATTACAAGAGCTCCATTTAATATTCAATCTCAGAAACTCAAAAAGATAATAATGTACGTGGAACGATGACGTTCAAATGTCGATGATGTTCAAATGTTCAAATATCCCACAGACATCGGGTATCTCGGTAGGCTTCTATCACTAATATAAATTTTTCTTGAATTACATCAAGCGAGCGAGCATTCTTAGAATAATCCATAGAATCTTTGCGAACGCAGACATAACAATGAAAGAATGCACTACGTGTGTTTATATTAAACGAATTTAATACAGTGGGGATAGAATGAGCATTTGCTCGTCTGATGTAAATGGGCCTTATTTTTGACAATTGAATTTTTTTTTATTTTCTGCGCACGAACGACATATTATTTTAGTTAATTTTACTATTTCATTTCATACAAAAGTTCAATAGGTTGACCAAGAATTTGTTGGCATTTTAGGGTAGTGAGTGATTACGTAAAATATTTTAAAATTTGTATAGCAACATCCGAATGTTTCCGTTGGGTTTGTGGTTTCCGTTAGGATTTGACGTTTTTCATACAAATTATTGTACGTAGTCGCTAACACGAAAATACGTCGAACATAGATGGTTGAACTTTACAATTTAAATTATTAACCAACTTAAAAAAGGAGGAAAAACAATCACAACTTTAAAACTTTACGGACCGATTACAAAATTTATCCGATTGTGACATTTTGGTAAAGTACTTCGACGCATAAGACAATATCTCATAGGTTTGTAGTTCTCGGTATCTTGGTGTACAATATTGTCAACTTGACAGTATACCGAAAGTAAATGATACAGCTATAAATTAGCTAGCCTGGAGCTTAAGTGGTCCATGTGACAATTCTCTAATGTGAAGAAAAACGAAAAAACGCATATGAACTTTGAAATTTATAATTTATTCCCGATTGAACTGTATACTGAAGAAAACAAAACAAAACAAAACGAAACGAAACGAAACGAAACGAAACGAAACGAAACGAAACGAAACGAAACGAATCGAAACGAAACGAAACGAAACGAAACGAAACGAAACGAAACGAAACGAAACGAAACGAAACGAAACGAAACGAAACGAAACGAAACGAAACGAAACGAAACGAAACGAAACGAAACGAAACGAAACGAAACGAAACGAAACGAAACGAAACGAAACGAAACGAAACGAAACGAAACGAAACGAAACGAAACGAAACGAAACGAAACGAAACGAAACGAAACGAAACGAAACGAAACGAAACGAAACGAAACGAAACGAAACGAAACGAAACGAAACGAAACGAAACGAAACGAAACGAAACGAAACGAAACGAAACGAAACGAAACGAAACGAAACGAAACGAAACGAAACGAAACGAAACGAAACGAAACGAAACGAAACGAAACGAAACGAAACGAAACGAAACGAAACGAAACGAAACGAAACGAAACGAAACGAAACGAAACGAAACGAAACGAAACGAAACGAAACGAAACGAAACGAAACGAAACGAAACGAAACGAAACGAAACGAAACGAAACGAAACGAAACGAAACGAAACGAAACGAAACGAAACAAAAACAAAAACAAAAACAAAAACAAAAACAAAAACAATACAAAACAAAAACAACGTTAGGTTCGACAACGTTAGGTTCGACAACGTTGGTTAGGTTAGGTTAGGTTAGGTTAGGTTAGGTTGGGGTGCGAAGTCAGGAAACCTCCACGTGGTGCACCCTGGGCAACGGCGGTCACGGATGAAGACTGTTTCGAATTTTCGTCTGCTTTCATCCGTGACCACGGCTAATATCCTGACGAGTCTGGTTGGCGGTCGTCGCCTGTTGTGGCGGCCGTCGTCTAGTGGGGAGGGTCATTGGGGACACCCCTGGGTTCTGTCCTGGGGGCATCGGCGGGCTCGGTGTGCGCTAACCCGCCGCCGAGCAGGCAGTGTAGGGGGTGCTCTCCTTCACTGTCGCCGTCGAATATCGTAATCCGGTCTGGAGGTCTGTGGTCATGTCTCGCGCTCCGACCGGACCGAGGGTCTTGGCTTCACCGCCCGGACCGCGAGGGAGAAATCCTCTATAAAAAGTTACCCCGAATCCCAAGCGGCGGCGCACCGCGAGGGGATGCATGGCCGATGGGTAGTTCGGTCTCTAGTGCGACCCCCGTCGGAGTAACGGCCGACACTCCGGCGGGTTACACCATAGGCTTACCCAGGTACAGGGGGCTCTGCCTGGGTGGACCGATTATTTCCCCCATACTCGTGGGACCACTATGAATATGTCCAATTTAAATACAACAAAAATTCCAGTAGTAAGAGTGGAGAAGTTGCCAAGGTCATCTTGTGACCTTGGTTGTTCGGAGGAGGTGCCGATGGAGGGAGTGGCGCATGTCTCAGCCGTCAAATCTGAGGCTGGTGTCACTTCGTCTTGCACGAAGAGAAGTCGCAGAGAGCGGGCAGAATCCGTCTCTAGCGACAGCGATCAGGGGCCGGAGGCGAAGATGCGGCCACCTGACGATGACGACGGCGATACAACGGAGTCCGTCGATGTGCCAGAACATCTGGACTGGCACATGAGGCTAGCCGAGGTGATACGAGAAGTATCCCAAAAGTCCCGTCATCTAAAGGGAACTTTTCAACAAAAGCTGAACTCGGCAGCTAATGAGCTCGCGGCTAGGTCACGGGAGACACCCTCCGCTGAGGTGGCACGCCTCGAACACGAGAAGGCGGCGATGGCAAAAGAAATTGCCAAATTGAAGGCCGCCCAAGAGGCCCAGGGCAAAGCCCTAGAGGAGGTGTTGGCGACGCTCAGGTCCCTGGGGGGGTCACAGCCGGAGTCATCTAGGCGAGAGAGTCCAAGCGCCGGCCTTGAGGAGTTTGAACGCCGGCTCCTGAATATCCTCGACGCTCGCCTAGAGGCGATGGCAATGAGGTTGCCACCGGAGCCTATCACCCGGCCCCCTTTAGCTGGCGACCGTGCCAGAAGTCGTGTAGAGGAGTGGCCTTCTCTGCCACCCGTTGCGGGGCCGTCGCATGCACAACCAGTCGTTGCTGGCCCATCAGCTCCATCAACAAAGGGGAAGGGCAAGGGCAAGGGGAAGAAAACTGCCCAGCCCCAACCTGTTGCTGATGCCGCACCTACCGCTGCAGTTCGGCCTACTCCGGCTGGGCCCATCCCAGTGGCTGCGCCACGGAACATTCCCCCGCAGCAATCTACCAGCAAAGGGGCAAAGGTGCGCCTACGTTCCGGCTGACACAGGTACTGACGGGGCACGGGTGTTTTGGTGCGTACCTGTGTCGCATAGCCGGGAAGGAGGCGTCCGCCGTGTGCCACCACTGTGGCAACTGCCGCGAGGACACGGCCCAACACACTCTTCAGGAGTGCCCAGCCTGGGTGGAGGAGCGCAGCGCTCTCACAGCAGTCGTCGGAGGCGACCTCTCGCTGCCGGCCGTGGTGTCCGCCATGGTCGGCAGCCGGGGGTCATGGCGTGCGATGGTCTCCTTCTGCGAGCGCGTCATCTCGCAGAAGGAGAGCGCAGAGCGGGATCGTGAGCAGAACGATCCCGCCCGCCGCCAAAGGAGACGAAGGAGACGTCGGGTGGACGACTGACCGGCGTCTCCCGCCCTGTGGAATGGGGGCGTTTGGAGAATTCCACCACGGTATCCCCTGCCTGTCGTAAGAGGCGACTTATAGGGGCCTTCCGGGGTCGCGGGCGTGCAGCGGGGGGCTGTGCGCCCCTTTTAGTACTTTTGTACATGCGACCCCGGGACGGACGGCAGCACGGACGGTCGGCCTCGTGCTGCCGTAGACGCCGAGGGCGTCCTTCGGCGGCGGGGGCTTCTGAGCCCCCCCCAAATCGGAGACGGGCCGCAAGGCGGCACCGCGCAGGGGCGGTTCCGGTAGCAATCCGAGGCTATCTCCGGATACCCCGGGACCGCCCCACTCAAGCGCCGAAGAAGGCCACCGCGGGGTTTTTAGTCGGTATTGCCGGTGTAGGGTGTATATATTGTTAGGGACTCGGCCCAGCGTCGCCCGGATGTCGAACATCTCTCCCGGGCATCACGGCGCTGGGTCGTAAGACCGGCGAACCCGACATACCCGCCGCGTCCACCCCCCCGGGCGCGGCGGCAGTGGTAAAACACTTTTCCCCGCGACAAAAAAAAAAAAAAAAAAAAAAAAAAAAAAAAAAAAAAAAAAAAAGGTTAGGTTAGGTTAGGTTAGGTTAGGTTAGGTTCTCCAGGCGAACGTCAACCACTGTGCCAGGGCCCAAGACTTATTGGTCCAAAGCCTTGCGCAGTGGTCGATACAAGTGGCTGTGGTCGCCGAGCCGTACTTTGTTCCCCCCAGGGACGACTGGGCAGGGGACCTGGACGGCTCGGTGGCCGTCATCACCCGGGGCGCCGCCGGCTCCCAGCCCTTTGAAAAAGTAGCGAAGGGTTCGGGATGTGTGGCGGTTCTGTTGGGGGGGGTCTGGATTGTGGGAGTGTATTTCTCCCCCAACAGATCCCAAGCCGAGTTTGAGCATTTCCTCACTCGGCTGGGGGCCCTGGTGGTGCAAGACAGTCAGCCTCGCCCCGTCCTCGTCGCCGGCGACTTCAACGCCAAGTCTTTGGCTTGGGGTTCGTCGGCGACCGACGTGCGCGGCGAGGCCCTGGAGGAATGGGCGATCTCGTCCGGCTTGGCCGTCGTGAATCGCGGGACCGAGGACACGTGCGTGAGGCATAACGGCGGTTCGGTGGTGGACATTACGTTCGCCACCCCGGCCCTAGCCCGCCGTGTCCGGGACTGGAGGGTCCTGGTGGGCGAGGAGACGTTGTCGGATCACCGATACATTCGGTTCGACGTCGCCTCGTCCCCAACCACCCGGTCAGGTGGGGGACCGACCGTCCCGCGATTGGACGGCCCACGCTGGGCTGTAAGTCGCCTCGATGTTGAGGCCCTGAAGGAGGCCGCTCTGGCCCAGGCGCTGGTGCCCGTACCGGACGGGCCGGTACGGGTCGAGGAAGAGGCGGCGTGGTTCGGGGCGGCGATGTCGCGCGTCTGCGACGCTGCCATGCCCCGGGTCCGACGCCTCCCGGAGAAGCGCCAGGTGTTCTGGTGGTCGGCGGAGCTCACGCGGCTGCGCGCGTCCTGCGTAGCCGCCCTCCGTCAGCTGTCCAGGCACCGTCGTCGCCGGATTCGTCTACCCGGCGACGAGGACCAGGAGCGGCTGCTTCACGGCCTCCACAGGGAGGCTAAGAGAGCGCTGCACGTGGCCATCGCGAGGGCAAAGTCCGCGGCTCAGGCAGAGTCCCGGAGCACTCTCGACAGCGACCCGTGGGGGCGTCCATACCGTGTGGCGTTGAGAAAGCTCCGCCCATGGGCGCCCCCGCTGACGCAGAGTCTCCGGGGCGACCTCGTGCAGGAGGTCGTCGCGGCTTTGTTCCCGGCCACGGAGGATGTCACTCCTCCACCGATGGCGTCGCGCTCGCCGACGCCGTCGTCGTTGGATTCGGCAAGGGTTATTTCGGAGGTTTCACCCGAAGAAATGAGGGTGGCGGTGCTTCGGCTGCGGGCCAAGAAAGCCGCCCCGGGTCTCGACGGCATCCCCGGACGCGCTTGGGTGTTAGCCGTCGAGCATCTGGGAGCGAGGCTCCGCGGCCTCTTCTCCGCGTGCCTGGAGCAGGGCCAGTTTCCATCCCGGTGGAAAACCGGTAAGCTGGTCCTGCTCAAGAAGGAGGGTCGACCCGTAGAATCGCCATCGGCCTACCGGCCAATCGTGTTGCTCGACGAGGTCTGCAAGCTCTTCGAGCGGATCGTGCACGCTCGCCTCGTCGAGCACCTAGAGGGGGCCGGGCCGGACTTGGCGGACTGCCAGTTCGGTTTCCGGCATGGCCGGTCCACGGTGCATGCGATTCTGCGGGTCAAGGCGCACGCGGAGGATGCAGTTGCCCGGGGTAAGGTGGTGGTGGCGGTGTCGCTCGACATCGCCAACGCCTTCAACACCTTGCCCTGGGCCTGCATACATGAGGCACTGCGGTACCACTTGGTGCCACTTTATTTGCGTCGTCTGGTGCACTCGTACCTATCCAATAGGTATGTAGTGTATCCGGGCGCCGCTGGGTGGCACCGGAGGGCCATGTCTGCCGGTGTTCCACAGGGCTCAGTTCTGGGCCCGCTACTGTGGAACATCGGTTATGACTGGGTTCTCCGTGGTACCAACCCCCGAGGCGTCGCTGTTGTCTGCTACGCGGACGACACCCTGGTGACAGCGACGTCGGGATGTTTCGAGGATGCCATCCTGCTCGCCTCGTTCGGAACCGAACAGGTGGTGGGCAGGATTCGGCGACTGGGCCTCTCGGTGGCACTGGGGAAAACCGAGGCCCTGTGTTTTCACGGGCCTCGGCGTGGGCCACCTGCAGGGGCCCACATTACAGTGGAGGGGGTGCGGATTCCCATCGGCACCACAATGAAGTATTTGGGATTGATATTGAGTAGCCGGTGGGATTTCCGCGCCCACTTTGAGATGTTGTCGCCGAAGTTGGTGCGGGCAGCGGGCGCGCTTGGGAGCCTGCTGCCGAACCTCGAAGGTCCCGGTAACCCTTGCCGGAGTCTGTACGCCGGAGTCGTGCGGTCTATGGCCCTGTACGGTTCACCCGTATGGGCCGGGTCCCTGGGCGCCCGCTGTGTCGCCTTGCTGCGCAAACCGCAGCGTCTGGTGGCGCAGCGGATAATCAGGGGCTACCGCACGGTCTCCCACGAGGCGGCCTGCGTGTTGGCCGGCACTCTCCCTTGGGACTTGGACGCCCGGTCCCTCTCGTCAGCGTTCCACTGGCGGGAGGGGGCGTCCCGTCATCGGGAGAGGCTTGCCCCGAGGGAGATTGCGGCCAGGTTCCGCAGAGCCGCCGTGGAGGAGTGGCATGCCAGGCTGGAGAGCCCGAGTTCGGGCTTGAGGACCGTCGCGGCAGTGCGACCTGTCCTCGGACAGTGGTTAGACAGGCGCCACGGTGCGCCTACGTTCCGGCTGACACAGGTGCTGACGGGCCACGGGTGTTTCGGCTCGTACCTGTGTCGTATAGCCGGAAAAGAGGCGTCCGCCGTGTGCCACCATTGTGGCAACTGCCGCGAGGACACGGCCCAACACACTCTTGAGGAGTGCCCAGCCTGGGTGGAGGAGCGCAGCGCTCTCATAGCAGTCGTCGGAGGAGACCTCTCGCTGCCGGCCGTGGTGTCCGCCATGGTCGGCAGCCGGAGGTCATGGCGTGCGATGGTCTCCTTCTGCGAGCGCGCCATCTCGCAGAAGGAGAGCGCCGAGCGGGATCGTGAGCAGAGCGATCCCGCCCGCCGCCAAAGGAGACGTAGGAGGCGCCGGGTGGACGACTGACCGGCGTCTCCCGCCCTGTGGAATGGGGGCGTTTGGAGAATTCCACCACGGTAACCCCTGCCTGTCGTAAGAGGCGACTAATAGGGGCCTTCCGGGGTCGCGGGCGTGCAGCGGGGGGCTGTGCGCCCCTTATAGTACTATTGTACTTGCGACCCCGGGACGGACGGCAGCACGGACGGTCGGCCTCGTGCTGCCGTAGACGCCGAGGGCGTCCTTCGGCGGCGGGGGCTTCTGAGCCCCCCCCTAATCGGAGACGGGCCGCAAGGCGGCACCGCGCAGGGGCGGTTCCGGTAGCAATCCGAGGCTATCTCAGGATACCCCGGGGCCGCCCCACTCATGCGCCGAAGTAGGCCACCGCGGGGTTTTTAGTCGGTATTGCCGGTGTAGGGCATTTGTTAGGGACGCGGCCCAGCGTCGCCCGGATGTCGACCATCTCTCCCGGGCATCACAGCGCTGGGTCGTAAGGCCGGCGAACCCGACATACCCGCCGCGTCCACCCCCCCGGGCGCGGCGGCAGTGGTAAAACACTTTTCCCCGCGACAAAAAAAAAAAAAAAAAGGTTAGGTTAGGTTAGGTTAGGTTAGGTTAGGTTCGGGTCTCCCGCCCATGTAAGACCGCGGAATTGCGCGTCTCCGGGTTAGACGCGTCCGCTGACCCGGAGATGATCGCGGTGGCCCTCGCAGGGGCAGGCGGTTGTTCATCGGCGGACGTCAAGGTCGGGGAGATCCGCCCCGACCGTTCGGGCCTTGGCGCGGCATGGGTGCGGTGCCCGGCCAAGGCCGCGGACAAAATTGTTAGGGCAGGACGCGTCCTAATTGGTTGGGTGTCGGCGCGGGTCCAGCTCTTGGAGCCGAGGCCATTGCGGTGCTTCCGCTGCCTCTTCAGGGGGCACGTGCGGACGCACTGCACGGACGAATGTGACCGCAGCGGGGTCTGCTACCGCTGCGGCCAGTCGGGCCACAAGGCCAGAGAGTGCTCCGCGGAGCCGCACTGCACAATCTGTGCAGGTGCGGGCAAGCCCGCGGGGCACCGAGTGGGCGCCAAGGCCTGTGTTGCCTCCGCCCGTCCTCGCCGCGGTAATCGCGGTCAGGGCGCGGCGGTTGTGACGCGGCCCGACCCGTCCACCCGCGCGGCACCCATGGAGATCGCCCATTAATATGGCGCAACGATTCCTCCAGGCGAATATTAACCACTGCGCCAGGGCCCAGGACCTGCTGGTCCAAAGCCTCGCGCAGTGGTCGATACAAGTGGCTGTGGTCGCCGAGCCGTACTTTGTTCCCCCCAGGGACGACTGGGCAGGGGACCTGGACGGCTCGGTGGCCGTCATCACCCGGGGCGCCGCCGGCTCCCAGCCCTTTGAAAAAGTAGCGAAGGGTTCGGGATGTGTGGCGGTTCTGTTGGGGGGGGTCTGGATTGTGGGAGTGTATTTCTCCCCCAATAGATCCCAAGCCGAGTTTGAGCATTTCCTCACTCGGCTGGGGGCCCTGGTGGTGCAAGACAGTCAGCCTCGCCCCGTCCTCGTCGCCGGCGACTTCAACGCCAAGTCTTTGGCTTGGGGTTCGTCGGCGACCGACGTGCGCGGCGAGGCCCTGGAGGAATGGGCGATCTCGTCCGGCTTGGCCGTCGTGAATCGCGGGACCGAGGACACGTGCGTGAGGCATAACGGCGGTTCGGTGGTGGACATCACGTTCGCCACCCCGGCCCTAGCCCGCCGTGTCCGGGACTGGAGGGTCCTGGTGGGCGAGGAGACGTTGTCGGATCACCGATACATTCGGTTCGACGTCACCTCGTCTCCAACCACCCGGTCGGGTGGGGGACCGACCGTCCCGCGATTGGACGGCCCACGCTGGGCTTTAAGTCGCCTCGGTGTTGAGGCCCTGAAGGAGGCCGCTCTGGCCCAGGCGCTGGTGCCCGTACCGGACGGGCCGGTACGGGTCGAGGAGGAGGCGAAGTGGTTCGGGGCGGCGATGTCGCGCGTCTGCGACGCTGCCATGCCCCGGGTCCGACGCCTCCCGGAGAAGCGCCAGGTGTTCTGGTGGTCGGCGGAGCTCACGCGGCTGCGCGCGTCCTGCGTAGCCGCCCTCCGTCAGCTGTCCAGGCACCGTCGTCGCCGGATTCGTCTACCCGGCGACGAGGACCAGGAGCGGCTGCTTCACGGCCTCCACAGGGAGGCTAAGAGAGCGCTGCACGTGGCCATCGCGAGGGCAAAGTCCGCGGCTCAGGCAGAGTCCCGGAGCACTCTCGACAGCGACCCGTGGGGGCGTCCATACCGTGTGGCGTTGAGAAAGCTCCGCCCATGGGCGCCCCCGCTGACGCAGAGTCTCCGGGGCGACCTCGTCCAGGAGGTCGTCGCGGCTTTGTTCCCGGCCACGGAGGATGTCACTCCTCCACCGATGGCGTCGCGCTCGTCGACGCCGTCGTCGTTGGATTCGGCAAGGGTTATTTCGGAGGTTTCACCCGAAGAAATGAGGGTGGCGGTGCTTCGGCTGCGGGCCAAGAAAGCCGCCCCGGGTCTCGACGGCATCCCCGGACGCGCATGGGTGTTAGCCGTCGAGCATCTGGGAGCGAGGCTCCGCGGCCTCTTCTCCGCGTGCCTGGAGCAGGGCCAGTTTCCATCCCGGTGGAAAACCGGAAAGCTGGTCCTGCTCAAGAAGGAGGGTCGACCCGTAGAATCGCCATCGGCCTACCGGCCAATCGTGTTGCTCGACGAGGTCTGCAAGCTCTTCGAGCGGATCGTGCACGCTCGCCTCGTCGAGCACCTAGAGGGGGCCGGGCCGGACTTGGCGGACTGCCAGTTCGGTTTCCGGCATGGCCGGTCCACGGTGCATGCGATTCTGCGGGTCAAGGCGCACGCGGAGGATGCAGTTGCCCGGGGTAAGGTGGTGGTGGCGGTGTCGCTCGACATCGCCAACGCCTTCAACACCTTGCCCTGGGCCTGCATACATGAGGCACTGCGGTACCACATGGTGCCACTTTATTTGCGTCGTCTGGTGCACTCGTACCTATCTGATAGGTATGTAGTGTATCCGGGCGCCGCTGGGTGGCACCGGAGGGCCATGTCTGCCGGTGTTCCACAGGGCTCAGTTCTGGGCCCGCTACTGTGGAACATCGGTTATGACTGGGTTCTCCGTGGTACCAACCCCCGAGGCGTCGCTGTCGTCTGCTACGCGGACGACACCCTGGTGACAGCGACGTCGGGATGTTTCGAGGATGCCATCCTGCTCGCCTCGTTCGGAACCGAACAGGTGGTGGGCAGGATTCGGCGACTGGGCCTCTCGGTGGCACTGGAGAAAACCGAGGCCCTGTGTTTTCACGGGCCTCGGCGTGGGCCACCTGCAGGGGCTCACATAACTGTGGAGGGGGTGCGGATTCCCATCGGCACCACAATGAAGTATTTGGGATTGATATTGAGTAGCCGGTGGGACTTCCGCGCCCACTTTGAGATGTTGTCGCCGAAGTTGGTGCGGGCAGCGGGCGCGCTTGGGAGCCTGCTGCCGAACCTCGAAGGTCCCGGTAACCCTTGCCGGAGTCTGTACGCTGGAGTCGTGCGGTCCATGGCCCTGTACGGTTCACCCGTATGGGCCGGGTCCCTGGGCGCCCGCTGCGTCGCCTTGCTGCGCAAACCGCAGCGTCTGGTGGCGCAGCGGATAATCAGGGGCTACCGCACGGTCTCCCACGAGGCGGCCTGCGTGTTGGCCGGCACTCTCCCTTGGGACTTGGACGCCCGGTCCCTCTCGTCAGCGTTCCACTGGCGGGAGGGGGCGTCCCGTCATCGGGAGAGGCTTGCCCCGAGGGAGATTGCGGCCAGGTTCCGCAGAGCCGCCGTGGAGGAGTGGCATGCCAGGCTGGAGAGCCCGAGTTCGGGCTTGAGGACCGTCGCGGCAGTGCGACCTGTCCTAAGAGAGTGGTTAGACAGGCGCCACGGTGCGCCTACATTCCGGCTGACACAGGTGCTGACGGGCCACGGGTGTTTCGGCTCGTACCTGTGTCGTATAGCCGGAAAAGAGGCGTCCGCCGTGTGCCACCACTGTGGCAACTGCCGCGAGGACACGGCCCAACACACTCTAGAGGAGTGCCCAGCCTGGGTGGAGGAGCGCAGCGCTCTCATAGCAGTCGTCGGGGGAGACCTCTCGCTGCCGGCCGTGGTGTCCGCCATGGTCGGCGGCCGGAGGTCATGGCGAGCGGCGGTCTCCTTCTGTGAGCGCGTCATCTCGCAGAAGGAGGGCGCCGAGCGGGATCGTGAGCAGAGCGATCCCGCCCGCCGCCAAAGGAGACGTAGGAGGCGCCGGGTGGACGACTGACCGGCGTCTCCCGCCCTGTGGAATGGGGGCGTTTGGAGAATTCCACCACGGTAACCCCTGCCTGTCGTAAGAGGCGACTAATAGGGGCCTTCCGGGGTCGCGGGCGCGCAGCGGGGGGCTGTGCGCCCCTTATAGTACTATCGTACTTGCGACCCCGGGACGGACGGCAGCACGGACGGTCGGCCTCGTGCTGCCGTAGACGCCGAGGGCGTCCTTCGGCGGCGGGGGCTTCTGAGCCCCCCCAAATCGGAGACGGGCCGCAAGGCGGCACCGCGCAGGGGCGGTTCCGGTAGCAATCCGAGGCTATCTCAGGATACCCCGGGTCCGCCCCACTCATGCGCCGAAGTAGGCCACCGCGGGGTTTTTAGTCGGTATTGCCGGTGTAGGGAATTTGTTAGCGACGCGGCCCAGCGTCGCCCGGATGTCGACCATCTCTCCCGGGCATCACGGCGCTGGGTCGTAAGGCCGGCGAACCCGACATACCCGCCGCGTCCACCCCCCCGGGCGCGGCGGCAGTGGTAAAACACTTTTCCCCGCGACAAAAAAAAAAAAAAAAAAAAAAAAAAAAAAAAAAAAAAAAAAAAGGTTAGGTTAGGTTGGACGCGGCCCAGCGTCGCCCGGATGTCGACCATCTCTCCCGGGCATCACGGCGCTGGGTCGTAAGGCCGGCGAACCCGACATACCCGCCGCGTCCACCCCCCCGGGCGCGGCGGCAGTGGTAAAACACTTTTCCCCGCGAAAAAAAAAAAAAAAAAAAAAAAAAAGGTTAGGTTAGGTTAGGTTTTTTTTTTTTTTTTTTTTTTTTTTTTTTAATGTAGGGCCCTTAGAGCCCTACTCTTGTTCCCCTGACATAAGCTCTCAGAGTCTTTGGTGTTCTTTAAAATTTTTTATAGTTAAATTTATTTTTCTTTATTCAAACATTGTACTTTTCTTCTTTTGTAGGTTTAGTTCTCTTTAAGTTTATCTTGGCTAAATATTCTTTACATTTATTTTCTTTTTATAGGTTTTTTCTCATCTTTGTTTTAATACTATTGTATATATAATCATTATTATATATTATAGTATTTATTTCTTTTACTTTCACGTTTTATTTTTATCATATTTATCTTTTCTATAATATCCTATAAATTTCTGTATATACTATTTTCTTCTTTACTTTATTTCTTCATGTTATATATTGGGCCTTCTGCAATTATGTTTTCCACTGGTGCTATCATGAGTTCCCCATTGCAAATGGTGAGTCATGAGCATCATGGTGTCAACCATTTGCTGCTTCGGCTGTTCTCTTAATTTGCTGGTGGTCTGCATTATTATCAGTAGTATTTTTTTCTGAATCTGTTTCAGCATCCAGTGACATCCACTTTTTCCTTTTGGCAGATCTTCTTGCCATTTCCTAGTTTTCCCAATTCTATAATCCTTGTCCCGTAATCCTTTTTCCTGTCTCATATAGCCTTGTTTCCAGCTGCTTAATTTTGTTTTCCTTCCTAATTTTTTATAATTTTCTTTCTTTTGCAGGTACTCAGCGGTGACAGCATCTCTGCAGAACGGCGCTACACAGCGGGTTTTCCTTGTTTTGGTGCTGGCGACTGTCTTCGGCGCAGTCAAGACTTCGGACCTATACGGTAAGTTATGTTTTTTATACTTGTTTTCTATTTTTATTTGTTCAAGTTTAGTATTAAACTCTTCCAAATTTATTTTCCTTGTACTGTATTTTATTGTTGCTTTACTTTTTGTCCTTGAATACAAACGATTTCCTTTAATTTTGAATTTATTGTGATCCGAGTTGACTGCGCTTCCCTCTGCTTTTCTTTCTCGCACCAATCCAAGGAGATCTTGGGTTGGAGTACTGCCTTCGTCAAGCACCTCAGCAATATGCGGTGGTGGACCTAGCTAAATCGTCCCACCTTTTCCGCACCGGACACTCAGCACTAAAGGCGTTGTGATCTGTGTCATCCATTTTCGCCTTTAGACAATTACAGCAGGAAGGCTTTTCTCCGGCTATCTTGTCGGGGCAGTCAAAACTGAGGTGCGGGCCGCCACAGTGGCTGCACCTTTCCAGAAGTTCCTTGCAGAAGCGCCTCCCGTGTCCAAAGCCCAAGCAACGTGAGCATTGGATCAGGGGAGACTGATCTTCCACTCGGACCTTCTGGATATCGAGGTGGACTGCCCCTGCTTCCGTTAATATCTTCCACAACTCTGGGGAGACCTGCATGACAACATGCACAGTGTGTGGATTTCTTGTCCTTCTCCTGTATTTTTCCTTCATCCTGTCCTGTTTTACTTCTATGTCCTTCAGTAAATGTTTATTCTGTGATTTTAATGCCTTAACAATTTCTTCTTCCGTATTAATTTTGATAACATTCTTCAATACTATTAGTGGATCCTTATTTTTTATGTCCTCCACTTCTAGGTCTCCTCCAGCTTTAACCCTTTCCTTCACTCTAGTTATCTCTTCCGCTGTATTGCATCCCACAATCACCTTTCTGTCTTTTGCTTTCCTTATCTTTTCTATCCTTATACCTTCGTCCCTAGCATTCACCGATTTCCTTATCTTTTCGAACACTTTGTCTCCGGTATCATCTTCATTTTTTGATGTTATAACTACGGAGTGCAATGCTGTTGCCTTTTCTACCGGTTTCCCTCTGGGAGTGCCGGCAGTTACGCTTGCATAGGTGTGTTGTATTTGTTTGTGTTCCTCTCTTTGCTTTTTTATTTCCTCGTTAAGTTTTTCCATCTCTTCCTTATTTTGCTTTAATAACCTTGAATGCTCTTCCAGTTTTTCAATCAGTTCTGTCTCTTCCTTTCCTCTGTTTCTTTTCCCTTCCTCTTCACAATCTATTTCCTTTTCGTTATTCTTTACGGGATTTTTTATCATTTCCTTTCCTTTGTATGGCTTTCCTTCCTCCGCGTCTCTAACTAATCTGTATAACCTTTCCGCTGCTTCCATGACTTCGATTTTTATTTCTGTCTTCAAGTTTCTACTATTATTTATCTGTATCTGTGTTTTCGTAAGGCAAGCTTTTGCCTCCGATGTCCTGTTTTTATATTCCGTAGTATTTTTCGGGGATTTTAAGTCCATCATTGTTGCTATGTTGCCACTCGTCGTTGGTTTTTTCACAGCACCAGTCGGGTTGGTTTTGGGCTTTTGTTTCACAGGCGCCGCGACCCTTGGATCAAAGCAGGTATCCAGCTTTGATTCAATACTTCGCCGCGCCTGTGCCACATTAGCTCTGATCTGATCCGATGGGCTGGACTCCGGCGACTTCGCGGCTGTCTTTGCGGGGGTACGGAAGCCGAACATGTCTATTTTGTTTGTCAGGAGAACGCGTCGCAAGTATATAAATATACAATGTGGGCAAGTGTATATGGCTTGCTCACTGTTCGTTTTTTACTGTCAATACGCTGTATTGCGTTTTTAATTGTCGACTATAGGTAAAATAATAATGTCCTATGTTTATACGTCTATTGTAGATCGACTACAACTAATGTCACTTTTGTCTAGTTGTATTAGTATAAAATGTTATTAATTTTGTTTTATTTTTTGTTGCAGGTACTTCGGGCAGCGAGCGGCTTCACTGAGGACGACACTCTAGCTACGACGGGTTGCACAAGAATCAATTTCGGGGTAACAGTTTAAATGTGCTACGGGTATAAAATTTTTGTAGGGGTAAGTTAAGTAAGTAATAAGATCACGAGAGCGTGACGAGTCCAATGACACGTCGCACTTGACTGTAGAGTGAATATTTACCAAAATATTTCGATTTAAAAATTTGTTAGTGTTGACAATCCACCTTAGCGATTGAAACCAGAGTGGGTGGGGGGGCAATTTTTTCGGTTTGTATGTGTCGTACAGCGGCGTGCAATACGTCAAAAAACGCGGCTCGCCGAGGACTATCCGAAACGCAAACAAACCGTGTAGCAGTCAATACAAGAAATTTGGAAAATGTCCAAAAAACTGTCAAAATTTTTGAAAAAAGTCAATTATTAGTGAAAATTTTTGAAAATTAAAAAATCAAAAAATGCCAAAATATACGCCTCTGTGGGCAGTATTTATAATACCAACCAGTTGGTATATGTTGGATACAAAAAATTTTGGAAATAGCCAAAAAACCAAAAAGTGCAAATAATTCCCGAGTTTCAGGAATTTAAGTACGGCGCTAACGCAGAATTACTATATTAACTTTAGATTAGCACCTATATGTAGAAATCGAAAACAATTTATGTTAATTTTGATGAAAAATTTGGAAAAAACACAAGTTTTTGAAAATTTTCAGGATTTTTCAATTTTCAGGAATCAAAAGGTAATCCGAATAATAGTCCTAATTTTTCCCTTTAATTTGATATATAACACTCTATAATAATCTATAGTAAATTCAACGAAATTTCGAAAAATCGATCGGATTTACTTGAATGTTAGACTTGACCAGGTAGACTCGGTACACAAATTTTGTATGGAGAAAGAGTGGGGGGGCAAATTTTCGGTTTGTATGTGTCGTACAGCGGCGTGCGATACGTCAAAAAACGCGGCTCGCCGAGGACTATCCGAAACGCAAACAAACCGTGTAGCAGTCAATACAAGAAATTTGGAAAATGTCCAAAAAACTGTCAAAATTTTTGAAAAAAGTCAATTATTAGTGAAAATTTTTGAAAATTAAAAAATCAAAAAATGCCAAAATATACGCCTCTGTGGGCAGTATTTATAATACCAACCAGTTGGTATATGTTGGATACAAAAAATTTTGGAAATAGCCAAAAAACCAAAAAGTGCAAATAATTCCCGAGTTTCAGGAATTTAAGTACGGCGCTAACGCAGAATTACTATATTAACTTTAGATTAGCACCTATATGTAGAAATCGAAAACAATTTATGTTAATTTTGATGAAAAATTTGGAAAAAACACAAGTTTTTGAAAATTTTCAGGATTTTTCAATTTTCAGGAATCAAAAGGTAATCCGAATAATAGTCCTAATTTTTCCCTTTAATTTGATATATAACACTCTATAATAATCTATAGTAAATTCAACGAAATTTCGAAAAATCGATCGGATTTACTTGAATGTTAGACTTGACCAGGTAGACTCGGTACACAAATTTTGTATGGAGAAAGAGTGGGGGGGCAAATTTTCGGTTTGTATGTGTCGTACAGCGGCGTGCGATACGTCAAAAAACGCGGCTCGCCGAGGACTATCCGAAACGCAAACAAACCGTGTAGCAGTCAATACAAGAAATTTGGAAAATGTCCAAAACACTGTCAAAATTTTTGAAAAAAGTCAATTATTAGTGAAAATTTTTGAAAATTAAAAAATCAAAAAATGCCAAAATATACGCCTCTGTGGGCAGTATTTATAATACCAACCAGTTGGTATATGTTGGATACAAAAAATTTTGGAAATAGCCAAAAAACCAAAAAGTGCAAATAATTCCCGAGTTTCAGGAATTTAAGTACGGCGCTAACGCAGAATTACTATATTAACTTTAGATTAGCACCTATATGTAGAAATCGAAAACAATTTATGTTAATTTTGATGAAAAATTTGGAAAAAACACAAGTTTTTGAAAATTTTCAGGATTTTTCAATTTTCAGGAATCAAAAGGTAATCCGAATAATAGTCCTAATTTTTCCCTTTAATTTGATATATAACACTCTATAATAATCTATAGTAAATTCAACGAAATTTCGAAAAATCGATCGGATTTACTTGAATGTTAGACTTGACCAGGTAGACTCGGTACACAAATTTTGTATGGAGAAAGAGTGGGGGGGCAAGTTTTCGGTTTGTATGTGTCGTACAGCGGCGTGCGATACGTCAAAAAACGCGGCTCGCCGAGGACTATCCGAAACGCAAACAAACCGTGTAGCAGTCAATACAAGAAATTTGGAAAATGTCCAAAAAACTGTCAAAATTTTTGAAAAAAGTCAATTATTAGTGAAAATTTTTGAAAATTAAAAAATCAAAAAATGCCAAAATATACGCCTCTGTGGGCAGTATTTATAATACCAACCAGTTGGTATATGTTGGATACAAAAAATTTTGGAAATAGCCAAAAAACCAAAAAGTGCAAATAATTCCCGAGTTTCAGGAATTTAAGTACGGCGCTAACGCAGAATTACTATATTAACTTTAGATTAGCACCTATATGTAGAAATCGAAAACAATTTATGTTAATTTTGATGAAAAATTTGGAAAAAACACAAGTTTTTGAAAATTTTCAGGATTTTTCAATTTTCAGGAATCAAAAGGTAATCCGAATAATAGTCCTAATTTTTCCCTTTAATTTGATATATAACACTCTATAATAATCTATAGTAAATTCAACGAAATTTCGAAAAATCGATCGGGGTTAGGTTAGGTTAGGTTAGGTTAGGTTTTTTTTTTTTTTTTTTTTTTTTATGTGGGGCGCTATGCCCCACTCTCGTTCCCCCTATCCAGGACAAGGGATATTTGTTTTGGATTTCTTTATTTTCAACTTTACAATTTCTTACAATATTTACTTAATCTATTTATCTACTAATTATATCTTACCTTACATTATCTTACATAAATCTATTTATCTTTTTATTCTAATTTCTATCTTTAAATCTTATTGCTAAACTAATATAATATTAATTATAAAGCTAACAATAATTTTTACTTATTCTTATTTATACATTTAACTGCTACGGTTTTACAATATTTTATAAATTTATGCCTAATATTTTTATCATTTATTATCTTATTTATATTTTCAGTAGTTATGTCCATACCTATTTCTTCTTCTATGTTATGACGATCCTTGGCGTGGATGGGACACTCGGTGAGGAGGTGTGGGACCGTCTCCCGCATGTCAGGATCACATGGGCACGCCGGGCTCCCCTTGCACTTGAACCGGTTCAAGTACTCGGAGAACCCGCCGTGCCCCGTGAAGATCTGCGTGAGCACAGGGTCCAGGACGATCTGTCTGACGACTCTGTGCGCACCGACTGCGTCCGGAAAGAACAGCTTCGTTACCGAAGCCGTCTCCCCTTCCGCGTATCTCCGGCTCCATTCGTCGATCGACTCCTGTCGGATCTGTCGTTTGACGAACGAAGCCGGACACCTGTCGTAGTGCGCACGAGTTTTCAGGTGAAGTGCGGCCTCTTTAGCGAGCCCGTCG
Organism: Clanis bilineata; assembly: GCA_036417725.1. Classification (NCBI taxonomy): domain Eukaryota; kingdom Metazoa; phylum Arthropoda; class Insecta; order Lepidoptera; family Sphingidae; genus Clanis; species Clanis bilineata. Next base: position 17,153,852 of record CM071144.1, read on the forward strand.
GCCCTCTCATTCCCCTCCAACCCTACGTGTGCTTTGACCCAGAAAAATTTAATTTTCTGGGTGCGTTCCTGAGCTTGTTTGAGCAATTTTTTAATTTCGAACGCTAAGGGGTGGAGGGAATCGCCGTTTATGACGACTTCGAGAGCCGACCTGGCATCGCTAAAGATGCCGCACTCCGGAAGCCCGCTCCGGAGCGCCTCCTCGACAGCTTTTTTGAGGGCAAGAAGTTCCGCCTGGTAGACCGAGCAGTACGACTCCAGCTTCAGTTTTCTGGTACTCGTCTCGGCGGCGCCATTCCATATGGATAACGCCGCTCCGACTTTCCCATCAATCTTACTACCGTCGGTGAAGATGCTTAGACCCTCACCGACGTGCTGGGCCAGTTCTGCTCCGTCCACCAGGCATTGGAACGTCTCGCTCCTCCGCTCCGCTGGATGTTGCAGGTCGACGAAGGCCACAGGCCTCTCCACCTCCCGATCACCCACCACCTGCTGGGAGTACCCCCTCTTGACCTCATAGAGTAGGGCATTTTCCCTGACTCTTATATCAAGGGGGAGTATTCCCGCGAGCAGTAGGGTCGAGTGGAGGGAGACGGTCCTGTATGCCTTCGTCAACTTCTGCGCGAAGCTTCGCTGGATCGCTCCGAGCTGCCTCCTGATTCCTAGTTTACTGCTGGCGGGAGCCCACGCACTAGCCGCGTAGAGTATTACGGGCTCGACCGCCGCCGTATAGATCGTCCTGATCACTTCCGGTCCCAACCCCCACTGGACTTTTGCTGACCTCGCGAGCTTCTTGTAGAGGCCAATGGCCTTTGCACAAGCCTGCGTCACGTGACTGTTAAAGGTCAGTTTCCGGTCTATTGTCAGGCCAAGCATTTTGATTTCGTTGGACAGACCAATGTCGACTCCGCCCATGTGCAGGATTGGGGTATCGTACTTTAATTTGTTGGTGATGACCATTGCCTTGGTCTTGTTAGGCGCAAATTTTAGTTTATTTCGGATACCCCAATCCCGAACATAGGCTAGTGCCGCATTGGCCTGTCTTTGTGCTTCTCCTGTGGAATCCCCATCAAACACCAGGACGACATCATCGGCAAATGCCTGACAATAATCGCCCCGGCGCTCCAATCCCTGTAATAAGGGATCGAGAAGAAGATTCCACAGGATTGGCCCACCAACAGACCCCTGAACACAACCCTTAACAGTCAGTTTCGCACATTCAGCACCCGCGTATCGGACCCTGACCATCCGATCATCCAGATAGCTGGCGACCACCCTTCTGATGTTCGGTGGGCAGTGCTCTTCCGCCAATCGGACCTTGATCGCTGGCCACCAGGCGGCATCGAAGGCTCCCTCTATGTCTAGTGATATCAGTATTATCACTTTCTTCTCTTTAAGTTTTTTCCTAATATGATTTATTAAGACATAGAGGGAGTCCTCGGTGCCCCTCTGTGGCATAAATCCGTATTGGCGGTTGCTTATCCTCGGGAGGATGTGCCATTTGAGTCTGCCCACCAGCATCTTCTCCATTATCTTTCCCATCACTGGCAACAGTCCTATCGGCCGATGCGCTTTCGGAGCCGTGTAATCGTCTTTACCCGGCTTCCGAAGCACAACGACCGTGGCCTCTTTCCAAATTTTTGGAAAGTAGGCCAGCTCTAGGCATTTGTTTGCCAGCGATAGGAAAGACGCCGGATCCTGGGCGATCGCCCGCGAACAGATATCGGACGTCAGGCCATCCGACCCGGGAGCCTTCTTTGGATTGAAGGCCGCCGCCGCCGCCGAGAGCTCCCGCATTGTGAATGGTGGGTCATGTATCTCACCATGGACCCAGTCATTCGCACGCGTGGCTAGCTCTCTGGTGCGCCGGTGGTCCTCATTATCCTCCTTGTCAGGGTCGTCCGGGTAGAAAGTTTCCGCAAGTAATCTTGCAGATTCCTCCCGACCCAGTATTTTTCCATCCCTGACAAGGGGCTCGTCCTCGTGTCGCTTGGTCAGCCTGCCCAGTACACGATATATCCCATCCCACACCCCTTCCTTGTTCTGCTTTCCGCAAAACTCCTTCCAACTCCAGATTTGTGCTTTTTTCGCTTCTTCTTCATACATAATCTTTGCCTCTTTGTATTCTTTAATAACCTTTTCTTTCCTTACAGGTGCTGCCCATCGTGTTCTTCGCTTCTTTCTCATCATCTCCTTCTTCAACCTGTCAAGCTCTTTGGACCACCAAGGTAAGTTAAATTTATTTTTATTATTTTCCTTTTTAGGTATGGTTTTTTCGCATGTATTTGTTACTATTCCTGTGTATTGTACTATCTTGTGTTCTAATTCTTCTGTGTTTTCTATTTTGTCTATCTCTGTTTTGTTTATTTTATGTTCTTCTATCGCCTGTTTAAATTTACTTTCAAATTCACTCCAATTGGCTTTCCTAGTGTTGTATATTCGTGTTGTTCTTTTTATTTTAATACCTTGATCTCTTTTTACTGTTAATTTAAATAATATTGTGTTGTGGTCCGAGCTCGTTAAGTCTTCTTTCACCGTCCAGTTTTCTATTTTGTCCAAGAGATCGATCGAACAGGCGGTGATGTCCACCTGGCTGGAGTAGACCGTTCCTCCTCTTACGGTGAAGAACGTCGGCATATTGCCTTCGTTCAGCACATGGAGCCCCGTCTCGTCCAGCAAGCCGGACACCAGCTCGCCTCTCCCATCGATCTCCCGGCTCCACCATAGGCTCTTTGCGTTGGCGTCCCCTCCTATTAGTAGACCCCTCGGTCCCAGTCTTCCTGTAATTGCCCTCAGTTCTTCGAGGTACTGCTCAATTGGCTGATCCGGCTCGAAGTAAAACGAGACCACCACGATCTCCCAGGCAACGGACCGGATTTTCACCACAACAATATTAGTTGTGGTGAATTCTGGACAGATCAAGGCATCCATATCGTCATCGAAGACTGCTATGGCTGCCTTGACATGTCCTTCCGTCCGGCCCGTGCATTGGAAGATCCTGGCGGTCCCGTAGTCCTTCATGCTGCCAGTTGCCCCGACGTATGGCTCCTGGATTAGGGCCACGGCCAACCGCTTTTCTGCTGCCAGCATCATTAATTCTTGCGTGGCAAGGGCTTTTCTCTGCAGGTTGGCCTGTGCCACCAGGTATGGCCTTCCGTCGGAGGCAGGTGTTGTTGAGTCCGAGGTTCCAGGGACCACCTTAGCAATAAGCTATGGCCGACCGCGCCAACGTGTCCCACTTTTTCCGCACCGGGCAGTCCTGACTGAATGCGTTATGCCTAGTGTCTGCCATTTTGGCTTTTTGACAGTTGCAGCATGTTGGTAGTTCAGCTGCCATCCAGTCAGGACATTCCGCCTTCAGGTGCGGTCCCCCGCAGTGACTGCAGGCGTCCAGAGAGCCCCGGCAGAACCGTCTCCCATGGCCATAGCCCAAACATTTGGAACACTGAACCAGGGGAGACTGGTCCTCAACCTTGACTCTCTGAACGTCCACGTGTAGCGCGCCGACTTCTGTGAAGACCTTCCAGATTTGTGGTGACACTCTGAGGATGATGTGAGCCATTAGTGGATTCCTTGCTCTTCTCCTGTATTTGATTTCCATACGATCCTCTTCCTTTCTTATCTTCTGTAGTAGGTGTTTGTTTTGTGTTCTAATGGCACTGATAATCTCCTCGTCCTTTTGAAATTCCAAAACGTTCCTTATGATTATCATGGGGTCCTTGTTCTTTATTTCTTCTACTACCAATTCTTTTCCATCCTTTCTAATTTTTTCCTTTACTCTTTCCAATTCTTTCTGGTTTTCGAATCCTATTATAACCTTCCTGTCCTTGGCCTTCCGAATTCTGTCTATCCTTAGTCCTTCTTCTTTTGCATTGACAGCTTTCCTTATTTTCTCCATCACCTCTTCGCCTGTACTTTCTTCATCCTTTGACGAGATCTTAATTGAGTGTAACGCCTTTGCTGCGCCGGATTGCTGCGGGCGCAGTGAACCGGCTGTTACACTCGCGTAAGTTACTTGTTTCCATTCTTCCCTATTTTTTCCTATTTCCTCCTTTAGTTTTTCCATTTCATCCTTATTGTCTTGTAGTAGTTTACAAACTGCCAAGTTCGCCTGTGTTTCGTTTTGCTTGTGTTCTTCTGTTTGTCTTCTTATTTCTTGGTGTAACTTCTCCATCTCTTCTTTACTTTCCTTTAGCAGCTTTGCATGTTCTTGTAGTTTGTCTGCAAGTTCCTTCTCTTCTTGTCCTCTATTTAGTTTTTCTCTTCCTTCACTTTCATTTTCCCTTTCGCTGTCAATTTGTACTTTCTTTAAAATTTCTTTTCCTCTATAGGGTTTTCCCTCTTCCGCATCCTTCACTAGCCTATACAACCGTTCGGTCGCTTCCAAAACTTCCATTTTTATCTCCGTTTTCAAATTTCTGCTGTTGTTAATCTGTATTTGAGTCTTTGTGAGGCAGGCTTTTGCCTCTGATGTCCTACTTTTGTATTCTGTTGTGTTCTTAGGTGACTTGATTGTATTTATGGGTGCAGTACTACTCGTCGTGGGTTTGTTTGGAACTGTTGTGGTGGATTTGGGTTTCTGTTTCACAGGCGCGGCGGTCTTCGGATCAAAACAGGTGTCCAGTTGCGATTCTATGCTCCGGCGCGCCTGTGCAACATTCATCCTGGTCTGCTCAAGTGGACTAGTTTGGGGCGACCTTACGGTTGTTTTTGCTGGGGTTCGGAAGCCAAACATGTTGAGTTTATTTGTGGGGGGAACGCGTCAAAAGTATAAATAAAGTTGTGAACAAGTGTAAATGGCTTGTTCACTATATGTATGTCAAAACGCTATATTGCGTTTAATAATTGTCAGTATATATAATTGTCAGGTAACGAATGTGTCAATGTGGTACACTAATAATTTTGTTTTGTTGCAGATGCGGCAGTCTACTAGTAAGCTTCGTGATTGTAGGGTCTTCGAGAACGAGGGGATCGACTGGCAGCACCGGCAAATCAACGTCCTTATACAGGTGGTGTAAAGGTAAGTGCAAATTCCGGTAATTTATTTTTGTCCTAGATGTTACTAAAATTGGTGTCACCCTATTCCTAGGAGCGAGCCGATTACTTTGATACCTCACACGTGAGTGTAGAGCGTATACTTATCGAGATATTAGCAATTACTGTCTACAATGACTGGAAATCCACCTTAGCGATTGGAACCAGGGTGGGTAGGGGGGGCAATTTTTTCGATTTCTATGTGTCGCAGAGCGGCGAGCGATACGTCAAAAGACGCGGCTCGTCGCGGTCTACACGAAACACAAAAGAAATGTGTAGCTGTCAATACAAAAAATTTGGAAAAAGTCCAAAAAACTGTCAAAATTTTGGAAAATAGTCAATTTTTAATGAATTTTTTGGGAAATTCAAAAATCCAAAAACGCCGAAATATGCCCTTTTGTTGGTAGTATTTATAATACTAACCAGTAGGTAGACGTCTGATAGAATTTTTTTTTTTTTTTTTTTTTTTTTTTTTTTTTTTTTTTTTTTTTTTTTTTTTTTTTTTTGAGAAATAGCCGAAAAACCAAAAAGTAAGCCGAACTGTCGAAAGTATGCAAGAATCTACACGTTTTCGGTGCGTCGCTTACGCAGAATTACTGTATCCGTTATTGTCAAGGTTAGGTTAGGTTAGGTTAGGTTAGGTTAGGTTGGGGTGCGAATGTTCTTTCACGGGCCTCGGCGAAGGCCACCTGTAGGGGCCCATATCACAGTTGAGGGGGTGCGGATTCCCATCGGCTCTACAATGAAATATTTAGGGTTGATTTTGAGTAGCCGGTGGGACTTCCGCGCCCATTTTGAGAAGTTGTCGCCGAAATTGGTGCGGGCAGCGGGCGCGCTTGGGAGCCTGCTGCCGAACCTCGAAGGTCCCGGTAACCCTTGCCGGAGTCTGTACGCCGGAGTCGTGCGGTCGATGGCCCTGTACGGTTCACCCGTATGGGCCGGGTCCCTGAACGCCCGCTGTGTCGCCTTGCTGCGCAAACCGCAGCGTCTGGTGGCGCAGCGGATCATCAGGGGCTACCGCACGGTCTCCCACGAGGCGGCCTGCTTGTTGGCCGGCACTCTCCCTTGGGACTTGGACGCCAAGTCCCTCTCGTCAGCGTTCCACTGGCGGGAGGGGGCGTCCCAACAACGGGAGCGGCTTGCCCCGAGGGAGATTGCGGCCAGGTTCCGCAGAGCCGCCGTGGAGGAGTGGCATGCCAGGCTGGAGAGCCCGAGTTCGGGCTTGAGGACCGTCGCGGCAGTGCGACCTGTCCTTAGAGAATGGCTAGACAGGCGCCACGGTGCGCCTACGTTCCGGCTGACACAGGTACTGACGGGGCACGGGTGTTTTGGTGCGTACCTGTGTCGCATAGCCGGAAAAGAGGCGTCCGCCGTGTGCCACCATTGTGGCAACTGCCGCGAGGACACGGCCCAACACACTCTGGAGGAGTGCCCAGCCTGGGTGGAGGAGCGCAGCGCTCTCACAGCAGTCGTCGGAGGCGACCTCTCGCTGCCGGCCGTGGTGTCCGCCATGGTCGGCAGCCGGGGGTCATGGCGTGCGATGGTCTCCTTCTGCGAGCGCGTCATCTCGCAGAAGGAGAGCGCAGAGCGGGATCGTGAGCAGAACGATCCCGCCCGCCGCCAAAGGAGACGAAGGAGACGTCGGGTGGACGACTGACCGGCGTCTCCCGCCCTGTGGAATGGGGGCGTTTGGAGAATTCCACCACGGTATCCCCTGCCTGTCGTAAGAGGCGACTAATAGGGGCCTTCCGGGGTCGCGGGCGTGCAGCGGGGGGCTGTGCGCCCCTTTTAGTACTTTTGTACATGCGGCCCCGGGACGGACGGCAGCACGGACGGTCGGCCTCGTGCTGCCGTAGACGCCGAGGGCGTCCTTCGGCGGCGGGGGCTTCTGAGCCCCCCCCAAATCGGAGACGGGCCGCAAGGCGGCACCGCGCAGGGGCGGTTCCGGTAGCAATCCGAGGCTATCTCTGGATACCCCGGGACCGCCCCACTAAAGCGCCGAAGAAGGCCACCGCGGGGTTTTTAGTCGGTATTGCCGGTGTAGGGTGTATATATTGTTAGGGACTCGGCCCAGCGTCGCCCGGATGTCGAACATCTCTCCCGGGCATCACGGCGCTGGGTCGTAAGACCGGCGAACCCGACATACCCGCCGCGTCCACCCCCCCGGGCGCGGCGGCAGTGGTAAAACACTTTTCCCCGCGACAAAAAAAAAAAAAAAAAAAAAAAAAAAAAAAAAAAAAAAAAAAAAAAAAAAAAAAAAAAAAAAAAAAGGTTGGGGTGCGAATACCGTGTGGCGTTGAGAAAGCTCCGCCCATGGGCGCCCCCGCTGACGCAGAGTCTCCGGGGCGACCTCGTGCAGGAGGTCGTCGCGGCTTTGTTCCCGGCCACGGAGGATGTCACTCCTCCACCGATGGCGTCGCACTCGTCGACGCCGTCGTCGTTGGATTCGGCAAGGGTTATTTCGGAGGTTTCACCCGAAGAAATGAGGGTGGCGGTGCTTCGGCTGCGGGCCAAGAAAGCCGCCCCGGGTCTCGACGGCATCCCCGGACGCGCTTGGGTGTTAGCCGTCGAGCATCTGGGAGCGAGGCTCCGCGGCCTCTTCTCCGCGTGCCTGGAGCAGGGCCAGTTTCCATCCCGGTGGAAAACCGGAAAGCTGGTCCTGCTCAAGAAGGAGGGTCGACCCGTAGAATCGCCATCGGCCTACCGGCCAATCGTGTTGCTCGACGAGGTCTGCAAGCTCTTCGAGCGGATCGTGCACGCTCGCCTCGTCGAGCACCTAGAGGGGGCCGGGCCGGACTTGGCGGACTGCCAGTTCGGTTTCCGGCATGGCCGGTCCACGGTGCATGCGATTCTGCGGGTCAAGGCGCACGCGGAGGATGCAGTTGCCCGGGGTAAGGTGGTGGTGGCGGTGTCGCTCGACATCGCCAACGCCTTCAACACCTTGCCCTGGGCCTGCATACATGAGGCACTGCGGTACCACATGGTGCCACTTTATTTGCGTCGTCTGGTGCACTCGTACCTATCTGATAGGTATGTAGTGTATCCGGGCGCCGCTGGGTGGCACCGGAGGGCCGTGTCTGCCGGTGTTCCACAGGGCTCAGTTCTGGGCCCGCTACTGTGGAACATCGGTTATGACTGGGTTCTCCGTGGTACCAACCCCCGAGGCGTCGCTGTTGTCTGCTACGCGGACGACACCCTGGTGACAGCGACGTCGGGATGCTTCGAGGATGCCATCCTGCTCGCCTCGTTCGGAACCGAACAGGTGGTGGGCAGGATTCGGCGACTGGGCCTCTCAGTGGCCCTGGGGAAAACCGAGGCCCTGTGTTTTCACGGGCCTCGGCGTGGGCCACCTGCAGGGGCTCACATTACAGTTGAGGGGGTGCGGATTCCCATCGGCACCACAATGAAGTATTTGGGGTTGATATTGAGTAGCCGGTGGGATTTCCGCGCCCACTTTGAGATGTTGTCGCCGAAGTTGGTGCGGGCAGCGGGCGCGCTTGGGAGCCTGCTGCCGAACCTCGAAGGTCCCGGTAACCCTTGCCGGAGTCTGTACGCTGGAGTCGTGCGGTCCATGGCCCTGTACGGTTCACCCGTATGGGCCGAGTCCCTGAGCGCCCGCTGCGTCGCCTTGCTGCGCAAACCGCAGCGTCTGGTGGCGCAGCGGATAATCAGGGGCTACCGCACGGTCTCCCACGAGGCGGCCTGCGTGTTGGCCGGCACTCTCCCTTGGGACTTGGACGCCCGGTCCCTCTCGTCAGCGTTCCACTGGCGGGAGGGGGCGTCCCGTCATCGGGAGAGGCTTGCCCCGAGGGAGATTGCGGCTAGGTTCCGCAGAGCCGCCGTGGAGGAGTGGCATGCCAGGCTGGAGAGCCCGAGTTCGGGCTTGAGGACCGTCGCGGCAGTGCGACCTGTCCTTAGAGAGTGGCTAGACAGGCGCCACGGTGCGCCTACGTTCCGGCTGACACAGGTGTTGACGGGCCACGGGTGTTTCGGCTCGTACCTGTGTCGTATAGCCGGAAAAGAGGCGTCCGCCGTGTGCCACCATTGTGGCAACTGCCGCGAGGACACGGCCCAACACACTCTTGAGGAGTGCCCAGCCTGGGTGGAGGAGCGCAGCGCTCTCATAGCAGTCGTCGGAGGAGACCTCTCGCTGCCGGCCGTGGTGTCCGCCATGGTCGGCAGCCGGAGGTCATGGCGTGCGATGGTCTCCTTCTGCGAGCGCGCCATCTCGCAGAAGGAGAGCGCCGAGCGGGATCGTGAGCAGAGCGATCCCGCCCGCCGCCAAAGGAGACGTAGGAGGCGCCGGGTGGACGACTGACCGGCGTCTCCCGCCCTGTGGAATGGGGGCGTTTGGAGAATTCCACCACGGTAACCCCTGCCTGTCGTAAGAGGCGACTAATAGGGGCCTTCCGGGGTCGCGGGCGTGCAGCGGGGGGCTGTGCGCCCCTTATAGTACTATCGTACTTGCGACCCCGGGACGGACGGCAGCACGGACGGTCGGCCTCGTGCTGCCGTAGACGCCGAGGGCGTCCTTCGGCGGCGGGGGCTTCTGAGCCCCCCCCCAAATCGGAGACGGGCCGCAAGGCGGCACCGCGCAGGGGCGGTTCCGGTAGCAATCCGAGGTTATCTCAGGATACCCCGGGGCCGCCCCACTCATGCGCCGAAGTAGGCCACCGCGGGGTTTTTAGTCGGTATTGCCGGTGTAGGGAATTTGTTAGGGACGCGGCCCAGCGTCGCCCGGATGTCGACCATCTCTCCCGGGCATCACGGCGCTGGGTCGTAAGGCCGGCGAACCCGACATACCCGCCGCGTCCACCCCCCCGGGCGCGGCGGCAGTGGTAAAACACTTTTCCCCGCGACAAAAAAAAAAAAAAAAAAAAAAAAAAAAAAAAAAGGTTGGGGTGCGAATGTGATGTGATGATGAATGTGCGCCTGGCAGACCTGGGCATAACCGAGATGAGCGCCCGGCTTATGGCCACTGGCGGGTACCTCTACGAGGTACCCGGACCGGAAACGGAGGCGAGGGCTGATGCCCTCGCCGAAAAAATGAGGGCTGTGTTCCGCGGCACGGAGCTGGAGACGGTGGTGTACGTCTCCCGCCCGTGTAAAACCGCGGAGCTGCGGGTCTCCGGATTGGACGCGTCCGCCGATCCGGAGATGGTCGCTTCGGCCCTCGCTGGGGCGGGCAGCTGTGTAGCGGCGGACGTCAAGGTCGGGGAGATCCGCCCCGACCGTTCCGGCCTTGGTGCGGCATGGGTGCGGTGCCCAGCCAAGGCCGCGGACAAAATAATCAGGGCAGGGCGCGTCCTGATAGGTTGGGTGTCAGCGCGGGTTCAGCTCCTTGAGCCCAGGCCCATGCGGTGTTTCCGCTGCCTCTTCAGGGGGCACGTGCGGATGCACTGCAGTGACGAATGTGACCGTAGCGGGATCTGCTACCGCTGCGGTCAGTCGGGCCATAAGGCCAGGGAGTGCTCCGCGGAGCCGCACTGCACTATTTGTGCAGCTGCGGGGAAGCCCGCGGGGCACCAGGTGGGCGCAAAGGCCTGTGTTGCCTCCGCTCGTCCCCGCCGCGGTAATCGCGGTGGAGGCGTTGCGGTTGTGACGCGGCCCGACCCGTCTACCCGCGCTGCACCCATGGAGATCGCCCATTAATATGGCGCAACGATTCCTCCAGGCGAATGTTAACCACTGCGCCAGGGCCCAGGACCTGCTGGTCCAAAGCCTCGCGCAGTGGTCGATACAAGTGGCTGTGGTCGCCGAGCCGTACTTTGTTCCCCCCAGGGACGACTGGGCAGGGGATCTGGACGGCTCGGTGGCCGTCATCACCCGGGGCGCCGCCGGCTCCCCGCCCTTTGAAAAAGTAGCGAAGGGCTCGGGATGTGTGGCGGTTCTGTTGGGGGGGGTCTGGATTGTGGGAGTGTATTTCTCCCCCAACAGATCCCAGGCCGAGTTTGAGCACTTCCTCACTCGGCTGGGGGCCCTGGTGGTGCAAGACAGTCAGCCTCGCCCCGTCCTCGTCGCCGGCGACTTCAATGCCAAGTCCTTGGCTTGGGGTTCGTCGGCGACCGACGTGCGCGGTGAGGCCCTGGAGGAATGGGCGATCTCGTCCGGCTTGGCCGTCGTGAATCGCGGGACGGTAGACACGTGCGTTAGGCATAACGGCGGTTCGGTGGTGGACATAACGTTCGCCACCCCGGCCCTAGCACGCCGTGTCCGAGACTGGAGGGTCCTGGTGGGCGAGGAGACGTTGTCGGATCACCGATACATTCGGTTCGACGTCGCCTCGTCCCCAACCACCCGGTCGGGTGGGGGACCGACCGTCCCGCGATCGGACGGCCCACGCTGGGCATTAAGTCGCCTCGATGTTGAGGCCCTGAGGGAGGCCGCTCTGGCCCAGGCGCTGGTGCCCGTACCGGACGGGCCGGTACGGGTCGAGGAGGAGGCGGGGTGGTTCGGGGCGGCGATGTCGCGAGTCTGCGACGCTGCCATGCCCCGGGTCCGACGCCTCCCGGAGAAGCGCCAGGTGTTCTGGTGGTCGGCGGAGCTCACGCGGCTGCGCGCGTCCTGCGTGGCCGCCCTTCGCCAGCTGTCCAGACACCGTCGTCGCCGGATTCGTCTGCCCGGCGACGAGGACCAGGAGCGGCTGCTTCACGGCCTCCACAGGGAGGCTAAGAGAGCGCTGCACGTGGCCATTGCGAGGGCAAAGTCCGCGGCTCAGGCGGAGTCCCGGAGCACTCTCGACAGCGACCCGTGGGGGCGTCCATACCGTGTGGCGTTGAGAAAGCTCCGCCCATGGGCGCCCCCGCTGACGCAGAGTCTCCGGGGCGACCTCGTGCAGGAGGTCGTCGCGGCTTTGTTCCCGGCCACGGAGGATGTCACTCCTCCACCGATGGCGTCGCACTCGTCGACGCCGTCGTCGTTGGATTCGGCAAGGGTTATTTCGGAGGTTTCACCCGAAGAAATGAGGGTGGTGGTGCTTCGGCTGCGGGCCAAGAAAGCCGCCCCGGGTCTCGACGGCATCCCCGGACGCGCTTGGGTGTTAGCCGTCGAGCATCTGGGAGCGAGGCTCCGCGGCCTCTTCTCCGCGTGCCTGGAGCAGGGCCAGTTTCCATCCCGGTGGAAAACCGGAAAGCTGGTCCTGCTCAAGAAGGAGGGTCGACCCGTAGAATCGCCATCGGCCTACCGGCCAATCGTGTTGCTCGACGAGGTCTGCAAGCTCTTTGAGCGGATCGTACACGCTCGCCTCGTCGAGCACCTAGAGGGGGCCGGGCCGGACTTGGCGGACTGCCAGTTCGGTTTCCGGCATGGCCGGTCCACGGTGCATGCGATTCTGCGGGTCAAGGCGCACGCGGAGGATGCAGTTGCCCGGGGTAAGGTGGTGGTGGCGGTGTCGCTCGACATCGCCAACGCCTTCAACACCTTGCCCTGGGCCTGCATACATGAGGCACTGCGGTACCACATGGTGCCACTTTATTTGCGTCGTCTGGTGCACTCGTACCTATCTGATAGGTATGTAGTGTATCCGGGCGCCGCTGGGTGGCACCGGAGGGCCATGTCTGCCGGTGTTCCACAGGGCTCAGTTCTGGGCCCGCTACTGTGGAACATCGGTTATGACTGGGTTCTCCGTGGTACCAACCCCCGAGGCGTCGCTGTTGTCTGCTACGCGGACGACACCCTGGTGACAGCGACGTCGGGATGCTTCGAGGATGCCATCCTGCTCGCCTCGTTCGGAACCGAACAGGTGGTGGGCAGGATTCGGCGACTGGGCCTCTCGGTGGCCCTGGAGAAAACCGAGGCCCTGTGTTTTCACGGGCCTCGGCGTGGGCCACCTGCAGGGGCCCACATTACAGTGGAGGGGGTGCGGATTCCCATCGGCACCACCATGAAGTATTTGGGATTGATATTGAGTAGCCGGTGGGACTTCCGCGCCCACTTTGAGATGTTGTCGCCGAAGTTGGTGCGGGCAGCGGGCGCGCTTGGAAGCCTGCTGCCGAACCTCGAAGGTCCCGGTAACCCTTGCCGGAGTCTGTACGCTGGAGTCGTGCGGTCCATGGCCCTGTACGGTTCACCCGTATGGGCCGGGTCCCTGGGCGCCCGCTGTGTCGCCTTGCTGCGCAAACCGCAGCGTCTGGTGGCGCAGCGGATAATCAGGGGCTACCGCACGGTCTCTCACGAGGCGGCCTGCGTGTTGGCCGGCACTCTCCCTTGGGACTTGGACGCCCGGTCCCTCTCGCCAGCGTTCCACTGGCGGGAGGGGGCGTCCCGTCATCGGGAGAGGCTTGCCCCGAGGGAGATTGCGGCTAGGTTCCGCAGAGCCGCCGTGGAGGAGTGGCATGCCAGGCTGGAGAGCCCGAGTTCGGGCTTGAGGACCGTCGCGGCAGTGCGACCTGTCCTTAGAGAGTGGCTAGACAGGCGCCACGGTGCGCCTGCATTCCGGCTGACACAGGTGCTGACGGGCCACGGGTGTTTCGGCTCGTACCTGTGTCGTATAGCCGGAAAAGAGGCGTCCGCCGTGTGCCACCATTGTGGCAACTGCCGCGAGGACACGGCCCAACACACTCTTGAGGAGTGCCCAGCCTGGGTGGAGGAGCGCAGCGCTCTCATAGCAGTCGTCGGAGGGGACCTCTCGCTGCCGGCCGTGGTGTCCGCCATGGTCGGCAGCCGGAGGTCATGGCGTGCGATGGTCTCCTTCTGCGAGCGCGCCATCTCGCAGAAGGAGGGCGCCGAGCGGGATCGTGAGCAGAGCGATCCCGCCCGCCGCCAAAGGAGACGTAGGAGGCGCCGGGTGGACGACTGACCGGCGTCTCCCGCCCTGTGGAATGGGGGCGTTTGGAGAATTCCACCACGGTAACCCCTGCCTGTCGTAAGAGGCGACTAATAGGGGCCTTCCGGGGTCGCGGGCGCGCAGCGGGGGGCTGTGCGCCCCTTATAGTACTATTGTACTTGCGACCCCGGGACGGACGGCAGCACGGACGGTCGGCCTCGTGCTGCCGTAGACGCCGAGGGCGTCCTTCGGCGGCGGGGGCTTCTGAGCCCCCCCAAATCGGAGACGGGCCGCAAGGCGGCACCGCGCAGGGGCGGTTCCGGTAGCAATCCGAGGTTATCTCAGGATACCCCGGGGCCGCCCCACTCAAGCGCCGAAGTAGGCCACCGCGGGGTTTTTAGTCGGTATTGCCGGTGTAGGGCATTTGATAGGGACTCGGCCCAGCGTCGCCCGGATGTCGACCATCTCTCCCGGACATCACGGCGCTGGGTCGTAAGGCCGGCGAACCCGACATACCCGCCGCGTCCACCCCCCCGGGCGCGGCGGCAGTGGTAAAACACTTTTCCCCGCGACAAAAAAAAAAAAAAAAAGGTTAGGTTAGGTTAGGTTAGGTTAGGTTAGGTTTTTTTTTTTTTTTTTTTTTTTTTTTAAATGTGAAGCTCTTAGAGCTTCACTCTAGTTCCCCCAACGCTTTGGTTAGAGACATTTTTTATAGTTTTTAATTTTCCGACTACTTTTTATTTAATTTTACGGCTATTTTAGTGCAATCTGCTTTATTTCTAACTGGTTATCAAAATTTTATCTATATTTTATTTACTTTTTACATTGTTAACGTCCTTCTATATAGTTTATCTCTTTGTTACATACATTTATATATATTACGTGTTTCCTTAATCTGCTGTTTTTTACATTTTCTTATTTCTTAATTCTGCTACTATGTTTACATAACATAATATTATGTTTCTAGTAGTTTTTACTTATTCTATTTATTATTTTTTGTAGCCGTTACTTATTTGTTTACATATATATATATACATATATATTTAACACACTCTTGATTGTTATATTTAACTATTACATATTTATATTACTTTTTTGCTACTGTTCCTTCCAGTATTCGAGATTATGGTCAACTTGTTCAACATCAGGTTTTATCATTAATGGCAGTTCTGGATGACCATCATCATGACCGTCATTATTTCAGTTGGCCATAATCTCGGATTTGGATTTTTTATTTCTCTTGCTTTTTGCTTGCAGGTGTTCATCGACGGTGTTCTTCCGTGTGGAGGCGATGCGGTGGTGTCTTCTCTTCCCGAGTCTGCTGACCTTCGACGCAGCTGGCTTTTATATTCATCGTGATGTGGTAAGTATTTAACTATTTTTAATTGGTCATATTTTTCAATAAAACATTGCCAATTTTGCGTTCTGATTTTAATTTTGTTGATTTTCTTTTCTAAATTTTCCGGGCTATTTTTACTGGTTTTCAAAAAGATTTTAAAGTTTTCGGAGTCAGCCACGTCGTCGTTCAGCATTACATTTTCGATCAGGTCGAGAAGCCGCACCGCACCTACCGCGTCGTTAAACTTTGGTTCTATGGATTCGTTGAACACCTGCAAGCAAACTTCTTGTTTGTCAGGTACCATTGCACATCTAATGCTCCAGCACGTTGCCTCAGCGCCAATGTTCCTGGTAGAGTATTTTATAGGATGTGACACCCTGGGGACCACTTCAGCAATACGCCACCTTCGCCCTCGCCAGGGCGTCCCATCTCTTCCTCACCGGACATTCGTCGCTGAAGGCATTGTGGTTAGGTTTCTCCACATTCGCCTTTTGACAGTTACAGCATGTGGGGGGCGCCTCAGCTATCCAATCGGGACACTCGGCCTTTTTGTGGTGTCCCCCACAGTGGCTGCAGACGTCTAACTGATTTTGACAATGTCGCCGACCATGTCCGTACCCTAAACAGCGCGTACACTGTATGAGGGGGGACTGGTCGACGACCTTTACACGTTGCATGTCGATGTGCAAGGCCCCAACTTCTATAAATAGCTTCCATATTTTAGGAGAGACTTGTAGGATAATATGAGATGTCATAGGGTTTCTGGCTCTTTTCCTATATTTAACCGCAAATCTTCGTTCTTCTTCGTTAACCCTGCCCAGAATATGTTTATTTTGTGTTGTTATAGCCTTTTCTATGTCTTCGTTTGTGTTAAAATTTAGTACGTCCTTAATCATTATTAGCGGGTCTTTATTTTTAATATCCTCTATGATCAAGGTATCTGCCCTTTCAATTCTCTCTCTGATCCTTCCTATTTCCTCCTGTGTTTCGCATCCCAGTATAATTTTTCTGTCCTTAGCTTTCCGTATCCTATCTATTTTTAGTCCTTCTTCTTTAGCGTTCACGGCCTTTCTTATTTTTTCATACACCTCTTCCCCTTTGTCTTCCTCATCTTTAGAGGTGATCACTACCGAGTGGAGCGCTTTGGTACTCTCCCTTTGGTAAGCCTTGGGGGGGGTCGCTGCAACACTCGCGTAGGTCACCTCCCTCGTCTTCGTCTCTTCCCGATGTATCCGTATTTCCTCACTTAAAATCTTCATTTCCTCCTTGCTTTCCTCTAATAGCTTCCTATGTTCCTCTAGTTTTTCTAGGAACTCCTTTTCCTCATCCGTTTTCCTTGTCCTTTCCTCCAGGTCTTTAGAATTTCCTGCTCCTTCTATTTCTTTTCTTACTGTATCCTTTCCGTCATATGCTTTTCCTGCCTCCGCTTCCTTCACTAGCCTGTAGAGTCTTTCCGCAGCCTCCATCACTTCTACCTTGATTTCTGTTTTGAGGTTTCGACTGTTGTTGATTTGCAGTCGAGTTTTGATCAGACAGGCGTGCGCTTCGGCTGTTCTGTTTGCGTATTTCGTCGTTTTTCCAGGTGGTGTCCTATCTGATGCAGGGAGAGCGATGTTCAACTTTACTTTAGGTTTCGCCTTAGTCGGTGCATAGGTTCTCATTTCATCGTCTCTCTCGATTTGGGACTCGATGCTGCGTCGTACTTGCGCTACGCTATTTCGCGGTGTGTCTCCTGGACTGGTCTTTTCGGCCGAGCTGATGGTTGGCCTTGTCCTTTCCTTGGCAGGAGTCCGAAATCCGAACATGTTGTGGTGTCAGGGGAACACGTCAGTTCTTAAAAGTCTTCGTGGGTGTAGATTGCCCACAAAGATCCAAGTAATGTCACAATATATGTACAATATAATTATTGTGCTTCAAGCACTAATACTTTCTTATAAATATATTTCTATGAGTCAATGTTTTATGTCAATGTTACTAATATTATTTTTGTTTCAGGTATAGCGACGGCGGCGATACTGGTTTCTTCGAAGTTCAAGCTTGCTCCGTGACAGAAGTGACTTCAGAATGCAGAAGATTCAGCGCGCGACACCGTCGGTCAACGATTTAAAGGTAATGTATATAGAGTGAGTATGAGTTTTGAATTAAATAGCAAGAGCAGTGTAAATGAGTTTTATAAGATCTAATCCGGTCAATAGAGCGTCACTTTTGAACGTAGATATGAAATTAGGAATGAAATGCGAATTTTAATTTTTGTGAATTCTAGTAATCCACCTTAGCGATTGAAACCAGGGTGGGTGGGGGGGCAATTTTTTCGGTTTTTATGTGTCGTACAGCGGCGTGCGATACGTCAAAAAACGCGGCTCGCCGAGGACTATACGAAACACAAATAAACCGTGTAGCAGTCAATACAAGAAATTTGGAAAATGTCCAAAAAACTGTCAAAATTTTTGAAAAAAGTCAATTTTCGGTGAAAATTTTAGGAATTTCAAAAATCCAAAATAGCCAAAATATACACCTCTATGGGCAGTATTTATAATACCAACCAGTTGGTATATGTTAGATACAAGAAATTTTGAAAATAGCCAAAAACCAAAAAATGCAAAGAATTCCCGAATTTAAGGAATTTCAGGAATTTCAGTACGGCGCTAACGCAGAATTACTATATTAATCTTAGTTTAGCACCAGTTTATAGAAATCGATAACAATTTATGTAAATTTTGATGAAAAATATCGAAAAACACAAGATTTTGAAAAATTTTCAGGATTTATGAATTTTCAGGAATCAAAAAGTAATCCGAATAATAGCCTTAATTTTTCCCTTTAATTTGATGTATAACACTCTATAACAATCTATAGTAAATTCAACGAAATTTCGAAAAATCGATCGGAATTATCTGAGTGCTTGACTTGACCAAGTAGACTCGGTATACAAATTTTGTATGGAGAAAGGGTGGGGGGCAATTTTTTCGGTTTTTATGTGTCGTACAGCGGCGTGCGATACGTCAAAAAACGCGGCTCGCCGAGGACTATACGAAACACAAATAAACCGTGTAGCAGTCAATACAAGAAATTTGGAAAATGTCCAAAAAACTGTCAAAATTTTTGAAAAAAGTCAATTTTCGGTGAAAATTTTAGGAATTTCAAAAATCCAAAATAGCCAAAATATACACCTCTATGGGCAGTATTTATAATACCAACCAGTTGGTATATGTTAGATACAAGAAATTTTGAAAATAGCCAAAAACCAAAAAATGCAAAGAATTCCCGAATTTAAGGAATTTCAGGAATTTCAGTACGGCGCTAACGCAGAATTACTATATTAATCTTAGTTTAGCACCAGTTTATAGAAATCGATAACAATTTATGTAAATTTTGATGAAAAATATCGAAAAACACAAGATTTTGAAAAATTTTCAGGATTTATGAATTTTCAGGAATCAAAAAGTAATCCGAATAATAGCCTTAATTTTTCCCTTTAATTTGATGTATAACACTCTATAACAATCTATAGTAAATTCAACGAAATTTCGAAAAATCGATCGGAATTATCTGAGTGCTTGACTTGACCAAGTAGACTCGGTATACAAATTTTGTATGGAGAAAGGGTGGGGGGCAATTTTTTCGGTTTTTATGTGTCGTACAGCGGCGTGCGATACGTCAAAAAACGCGGCTCGCCGAGGACTATACGAAACACAAATAAACCGTGTAGCAGTCAATACAAGAAATTTGGAAAATGTCCAAAAAACTGTCAAAATTTTTGAAAAAAGTCAATTTTCGGTGAAAATTTTAGGAATTTCAAAAATCCAAAATAGCCAAAATATACACCTCTATGGGCAGTATTTATAATACCAACCAGTTGGTATATGTTAGATACAAGAAATTTTGAAAATAGCCAAAAACCAAAAAATGCAAAGAATTCCCGAATTTAAGGAATTTCAGGAATTTCAGTACGGCGCTAACGCAGAATTACTATATTAATCTTAGTTTAGCACCAGTTTATAGAAATCGATAACAATTTATGTAAATTTTGATGAAAAATATCGAAAAACACAAGATTTTGAAAAATTTTCAGGATTTATGAATTTTCAGGAATCAAAAAGTAATCCGAATAATAGCCTTAATTTTTCCCTTTAATTTGATGTATAACACTCTATAACAATCTATAGTAAATTCAACGAAATTTCGAAAAATCGATCGGAATTATCTGAGTGCTTGACTTGACCAAGTAGACTCGGTATACAAATTTTGTATGGAGAAAGGGTGGGGGGCAATTTTTTCGGTTTTTATGTGTCGTACAGCGGCGTGCGATACGTCAAAAAACGCGGCTCGCCGAGGACTATACGAAACACAAATAAACCGTGTAGCAGTCAATACAAGAAATTTGGAAAATGTCCAAAAAACTGTCAAAATTTTTGAAAAAAGTCAATTTTCGGTGAAAATTTTAGGAATTTCAAAAATCCAAAATAGCCAAAATATACACCTCTATGGGCAGTATTTATAATACCAACCAGTTGGTATATGTTAGATACAAGAAATTTTGAAAATAGCCAAAAACCAAAAAATGCAAAGAATTCCCGAATTTAAGGAATTTCAGGAATTTCAGTACGGCGCTAACGCAGAATTACTATATTAATCTTAGTTTAGCACCAGTTTATAGAAATCGATAACAATTTATGTAAATTTTGATGAAAAATATCGAAAAACACAAGATTTTGAAAAATTTTCAGGATTTATGAATTTTCAGGAATCAAAAAGTAATCCGAATAATAGCCTTAATTTTTCCCTTTAATTTGATGTATAACACTCTATAACAATCTATAGTAAATTCAACGAAATTTCGAAAAATCGATCGGAATTATCTGAGTGCTTGACTTGACCAAGTAGACTCGGTATACAAATTTTGTATGGAGAAAGGGTGGGGGGCAATTTTTTCGGTTTTTATGTGTCGTACAGCGGCGTGCGATACGTCAAAAAACGCGGCTCGCCGAGGACTATACGAAACACAAATAAACCGTGTAGCAGTCAATACAAGAAATTTGGAAAATGTCCAAAAAACTGTCAAAATTTTTGAAAAAAGTCAATTTTCGGTGAAAATTTTAGGAATTTCAAAAATCCAAAATAGCCAAAATATACACCTCTATGGGCAGTATTTATAATACCAACCAGTTGGTATATGTTAGATACAAGAAATTTTGAAAATAGCCAAAAACCAAAAAATGCAAAGAATTCCCGAATTTAAGGAATTTCAGGAATTTCAGTACGGCGCTAACGCAGAATTACTATATTAATCTTAGTTTAGCACCAGTTTATAGAAATCGATAACAATTTATGTAAATTTTGATGAAAAATATCGAAAAACACAAGATTTTGAAAAATTTTCAGGATTTATGAATTTTCAGGAATCAAAAAGTAATCCGAATAATAGCCTTAATTTTTCCCTTCACTTTGATATACCACACTCTATAACAATCTATAAAATATTCAACGAAATTTCGAAAAATCGATCGGAATTATCTGAGTGCTTGACTTGACCAAGTAGACTCGGTATACAAATTTTGTATGGAGAAAGGGTGGGGGGCAATTTTTTCGGTTTTTATGTGTCGTACAGCGGCGTGCGATACGTCAAAAAACGCGGCTCGCCGAGGACTATACGAAACACAAATAAACCGTGTAGCAGTCAATACAAGAAATTTGGAAAATGTCCAAAAAACTGTCAAAATTTTTGAAAAAAGTCAATTTTCGGTGAAAATTTTAGGAATTTCAAAAATCCAAAATAGCCAAAATATACACCTCTATGGGCAGTATTTATAATACCAACCAGTTGGTATATGTTAGATACAAGAAATTTTGAAAATAGCCAAAAACCAAAAAATGCAAAGAATTCCCGAATTTAAGGAATTTCAGGAATTTCAGTACGGCGCTAACGCAGAATTACTATATTAATCTTAGTTTAGCACCAGTTTATAGAAATCGATAACAATTTATGTAAATTTTGATGAAAAATATCGAAAAACACAAGATTTTGAAAAATTTTCAGGATTTATGAATTTTCAGGAATCAAAAAGTAATCCGAATAATAGCCTTAATTTTTCCCTTTAATTTGATGTATAACACTCTATAACAATCTATAGTAAATTCAACGAAATTTCGAAAAATCGATCGGAATTATCTGAGTGCTTGACTTGACCAAGTAGACTCGGTATACAAATTTTGTATGGAGAAAGGGTGGGGGGCAATTTTTTCGGTTTTTATGTGTCGTACAGCGGCGTGCGATACGTCAAAAAACGCGGCTCGCCGAGGACTATACGAAACACAAATAAACCGTGTAGCAGTCAATACAAGAAATTTGGAAAATGTCCAAAAAACTGTCAAAATTTTTGAAAAAAGTCAATTTTCGGTGAAAATTTTAGGAATTTCAAAAATCCAAAATAGCCAAAATATACACCTCTATGGGCAGTATTTATAATACCAACCAGTTGGTATATGTTAGATACAAGAAATTTTGAAAATAGCCAAAAACCAAAAAATGCAAAGAATTCCCGAATTTAAGGAATTTCAGGAATTTCAGTACGGCGCTAACGCAGAATTACTATATTAATCTTAGTTTAGCACCAGTTTATAGAAATCGATAACAATTTATGTAAATTTTGATGAAAAATATCGAAAAACACAAGATTTTGAAAAATTTTCAGGATTTATGAATTTTCAGGAATCAAAAAGTAATCCGAATAATAGCCTTAATTTTTCCCTTTAATTTGATGTATAACACTCTATAACAATCTATAGTAAATTCAACGAAATTTCGAAAAATCGATCGGAATTATCTGAGTGCTTGACTTGACCAAGTAGACTCGGTATACAAATTTTGTATGGAGAAAGGGTGGGGGGCAATTTTTTCGGTTTTTATGTGTCGTACAGCGGCGTGCGATACGTCAAAAAACGCGGCTCGCCGAGGACTATACGAAACACAAATAAACCGTGTAGCAGTCAATACAAGAAATTTGGAAAATGTCCAAAAAACTGTCAAAATTTTTGAAAAAAGTCAATTTTCGGTGAAAATTTTAGGAATTTCAAAAATCCAAAATAGCCAAAATATACACCTCTATGGGCAGTATTTATAATACCAACCAGTTGGTATATGTTAGATACAAGAAATTTTGAAAATAGCCAAAAACCAAAAAATGCAAAGAATTCCCGAATTTAAGGAATTTCAGGAATTTCAGTACGGCGCTAACGCAGAATTACTATATTAATCTTAGTTTAGCACCAGTTTATAGAAATCGATAACAATTTATGTAAATTTTGATGAAAAATATCGAAAAACACAAGATTTTGAAAAATTTTCAGGATTTATGAATTTTCAGGAATCAAAAAGTAATCCGAATAATAGCCTTAATTTTTCCCTTTAATTTGATGTATAACACTCTATAACAATCTATAGTAAATTCAACGAAATTTCGAAAAATCGATCGGAATTATCTGAGTGCTTGACTTGACCAAGTAGACTCGGTATACAAATTTTGTATGGAGAAAGGGTGGGGGGCAATTTTTTCGGTTTTTATGTGTCGTACAGCGGCGTGCGATACGTCAAAAAACGCGGCTCGCCGAGGACTATACGAAACACAAATAAACCGTGTAGCAGTCAATACAAGAAATTTGGAAAATGTCCAAAAAACTGTCAAAATTTTTGAAAAAAGTCAATTTTCGGTGAAAATTTTAGGAATTTCAAAAATCCAAAATAGCCAAAATATACACCTCTATGGGCAGTATTTATAATACCAACCAGTTGGTATATGTTAGATACAAGAAATTTTGAAAATAGCCAAAAACCAAAAAATGCAAAGAATTCCCGAATTTAAGGAATTTCAGGAATTTCAGTACGGCGCTAACGCAGAATTACTATATTAATCTTAGTTTAGCACCAGTTTATAGAAATCGATAACAATTTATGTAAATTTTGATGAAAAATATCGAAAAACACAAGATTTTGAAAAATTTTCAGGATTTATGAATTTTCAGGAATCAAAAAGTAATCCGAATAATAGCCTTAATTTTTCCCTTCACTTTGATATACCACACTCTATAACAATCTATAAAATATTCAACGAAATTTCGAAAAATCGATCGGAATTATCTGAGTGCTTGACTTGACCAAGTAGACTCGGTATACAAATTTTGTATGGAGAAAGGGTGGGGGGCAATTTTTTCGGTTTTTATGTGTCGTACAGCGGCGTGCGATACGTCAAAAAACGCGGCTCGCCGAGGACTATACGAAACACAAATAAACCGTGTAGCAGTCAATACAAGAAATTTGGAAAATGTCCAAAAAACTGTCAAAATTTTTGAAAAAAGTCAATTTTCGGTGAAAATTTTAGGAATTTCAAAAATCCAAAATAGCCAAAATATACACCTCTATGGGCAGTATTTATAATACCAACCAGTTGGTATATGTTAGATACAAGAAATTTTGAAAATAGCCAAAAACCAAAAAATGCAAAGAATTCCCGAATTTAAGGAATTTCAGGAATTTCAGTACGGCGCTAACGCAGAATTACTATATTAATCTTAGTTTAGCACCAGTTTATAGAAATCGATAACAATTTATGTAAATTTTGATGAAAAATATCGAAAAACACAAGATTTTGAAAAATTTTCAGGATTTATGAATTTTCAGGAATCAAAAAGTAATCCGAATAATAGCCTTAATTTTTCCCTTCACTTTGATATACCACACTCTATAACAATCTATAAAATATTCAACGAAATTTCGAAAAATCGATCGGAATTATCTGAGTGCTTGACTTGACCAAGTAGACTCGGTATACAAATTTTGTATGGAGAAAGGGTGGGGGGCAATTTTTTCGGTTTTTATGTGTCGTACAGCGGCGTGCGATACGTCAAAAAACGCGGCTCGCCGAGGACTATACGAAACACAAATAAACCGTGTAGCAGTCAATACAAGAAATTTGGAAAATGTCCAAAAAACTGTCAAAATTTTTGAAAAAAGTCAATTTTCGGTGAAAATTTTAGGAATTTCAAAAATCCAAAATAGCCAAAATATACACCTCTATGGGCAGTATTTATAATACCAACCAGTTGGTATATGTTAGATACAAGAAATTTTGAAAATAGCCAAAAACCAAAAAATGCAAAGAATTCCCGAATTTAAGGAATTTCAGGAATTTCAGTACGGCGCTAACGCAGAATTACTATATTAATCTTAGTTTAGCACCAGTTTATAGAAATCGATAACAATTTATGTAAATTTTGATGAAAAATATCGAAAAACACAAGATTTTGAAAAATTTTCAGGATTTATGAATTTTCAGGAATCAAAAAGTAATCCGAATAATAGCCTTAATTTTTCCCTTTAATTTGATGTATAACACTCTATAACAATCTATAGTAAATTCAACGAAATTTCGAAAAATCGATCGGAATTATCTGAGTGCTTGACTTGACCAAGTAGACTCGGTATACAAATTTTGTATGGAGAAAGGGTGGGGGGCAATTTTTTCGGTTTTTATGTGTCGTACAGCGGCGTGCGATACGTCAAAAAACGCGGCTCGCCGAGGACTATACGAAACACAAATAAACCGTGTAGCAGTCAATACAAGAAATTTGGAAAATGTCCAAAAAACTGTCAAAATTTTTGAAAAAAGTCAATTTTCGGTGAAAATTTTAGGAATTTCAAAAATCCAAAATAGCCAAAATATACACCTCTATGGGCAGTATTTATAATACCAACCAGTTGGTATATGTTAGATACAAGAAATTTTGAAAATAGCCAAAAACCAAAAAATGCAAAGAATTCCCGAATTTAAGGAATTTCAGGAATTTCAGTACGGCGCTAACGCAGAATTACTATATTAATCTTAGTTTAGCACCAGTTTATAGAAATCGATAACAATTTATGTAAATTTTGATGAAAAATATCGAAAAACACAAGATTTTGAAAAATTTTCAGGATTTATGAATTTTCAGGAATCAAAAAGTAATCCGAATAATAGCCTTAATTTTTCCCTTTAATTTGATGTATAACACTCTATAACAATCTATAGTAAATTCAACGAAATTTCGAAAAATCGATCGGAATTATCTGAGTGCTTGACTTGACCAAGTAGACTCGGTATACAAATTTTGTATGGAGAAAGGGTGGGGGGCAATTTTTTCGGTTTTTATGTGTCGTACAGCGGCGTGCGATACGTCAAAAAACGCGGCTCGCCGAGGACTATACGAAACACAAATAAACCGTGTAGCAGTCAATACAAGAAATTTGGAAAATGTCCAAAAAACTGTCAAAATTTTTGAAAAAAGTCAATTTTCGGTGAAAATTTTAGGAATTTCAAAAATCCAAAATAGCCAAAATATACACCTCTATGGGCAGTATTTATAATACCAACCAGTTGGTATATGTTAGATACAAGAAATTTTGAAAATAGCCAAAAACCAAAAAATGCAAAGAATTCCCGAATTTAAGGAATTTCAGGAATTTCAGTACGGCGCTAACGCAGAATTACTATATTAATCTTAGTTTAGCACCAGTTTATAGAAATCGATAACAATTTATGTAAATTTTGATGAAAAATATCGAAAAACACAAGATTTTGAAAAATTTTCAGGATTTATGAATTTTCAGGAATCAAAAAGTAATCCGAATAATAGCCTTAATTTTTCCCTTTAATTTGATGTATAACACTCTATAACAATCTATAGTAAATTCAACGAAATTTCGAAAAATCGATCGGAATTATCTGAGTGCTTGACTTGACCAAGTAGACTCGGTATACAAATTTTGTATGGAGAAAGGGTGGGGGGCAATTTTTTCGGTTTTTATGTGTCGTACAGCGGCGTGCGATACGTCAAAAAACGCGGCTCGCCGAGGACTATACGAAACACAAATAAACCGTGTAGCAGTCAATACAAGAAATTTGGAAAATGTCCAAAAAACTGTCAAAATTTTTGAAAAAAGTCAATTTTCGGTGAAAATTTTAGGAATTTCAAAAATCCAAAATAGCCAAAATATACACCTCTATGGGCAGTATTTATAATACCAACCAGTTGGTATATGTTAGATACAAGAAATTTTGAAAATAGCCAAAAACCAAAAAATGCAAAGAATTCCCGAATTTAAGGAATTTCAGGAATTTCAGTACGGCGCTAACGCAGAATTACTATATTAATCTTAGTTTAGCACCAGTTTATAGAAATCGATAACAATTTATGTAAATTTTGATGAAAAATATCGAAAAACACAAGATTTTGAAAAATTTTCAGGATTTATGAATTTTCAGGAATCAAAAAGTAATCCGAATAATAGCCTTAATTTTTCCCTTCACTTTGATATACCACACTCTATAACAATCTATAAAATATTCAACGAAATTTCGAAAAATCGATCGGAATTATCTGAGTGCTTGACTTGACCAAGTAGACTCGGTATACAAATTTTGTATGGAGAAAGGGTGGGGGGCAATTTTTTCGGTTTTTATGTGTCGTACAGCGGCGTGCGATACGTCAAAAAACGCGGCTCGCCGAGGACTATACGAAACACAAATAAACCGTGTAGCAGTCAATACAAGAAATTTGGAAAATGTCCAAAAAACTGTCAAAATTTTTGAAAAAAGTCAATTTTCGGTGAAAATTTTAGGAATTTCAAAAATCCAAAATAGCCAAAATATACACCTCTATGGGCAGTATTTATAATACCAACCAGTTGGTATATGTTAGATACAAGAAATTTTGAAAATAGCCAAAAACCAAAAAATGCAAAGAATTCCCGAATTTAAGGAATTTCAGGAATTTCAGTACGGCGCTAACGCAGAATTACTATATTAATCTTAGTTTAGCACCAGTTTATAGAAATCGATAACAATTTATGTAAATTTTGATGAAAAATATCGAAAAACACAAGATTTTGAAAAATTTTCAGGATTTATGAATTTTCAGGAATCAAAAAGTAATCCGAATAATAGCCTTAATTTTTCCCTTTAATTTGATGTATAACACTCTATAACAATCTATAGTAAATTCAACGAAATTTCGAAAAATCGATCGGAATTATCTGAGTGCTTGACTTGACCAAGTAGACTCGGTATACAAATTTTGTATGGAGAAAGGGTGGGGGGCAATTTTTTCGGTTTTTATGTGTCGTACAGCGGCGTGCGATACGTCAAAAAACGCGGCTCGCCGAGGACTATACGAAACACAAATAAACCGTGTAGCAGTCAATACAAGAAATTTGGAAAATGTCCAAAAAACTGTCAAAATTTTTGAAAAAAGTCAATTTTCGGTGAAAATTTTAGGAATTTCAAAAATCCAAAATAGCCAAAATATACACCTCTATGGGCAGTATTTATAATACCAACCAGTTGGTATATGTTAGATACAAGAAATTTTGAAAATAGCCAAAAACCAAAAAATGCAAAGAATTCCCGAATTTAAGGAATTTCAGGAATTTCAGTACGGCGCTAACGCAGAATTACTATATTAATCTTAGTTTAGCACCAGTTTATAGAAATCGATAACAATTTATGTAAATTTTGATGAAAAATATCGAAAAACACAAGATTTTGAAAAATTTTCAGGATTTATGAATTTTCAGGAATCAAAAAGTAATCCGAATAATAGCCTTAATTTTTCCCTTTAATTTGATGTATAACACTCTATAACAATCTATAGTAAATTCAACGAAATTTCGAAAAATCGATCGGAATTATCTGAGTGCTTGACTTGACCAAGTAGACTCGGTATACAAATTTTGTATGGAGAAAGGGTGGGGGGCAATTTTTTCGGTTTTTATGTGTCGTACAGCGGCGTGCGATACGTCAAAAAACGCGGCTCGCCGAGGACTATACGAAACACAAATAAACCGTGTAGCAGTCAATACAAGAAATTTGGAAAATGTCCAAAAAACTGTCAAAATTTTTGAAAAAAGTCAATTTTCGGTGAAAATTTTAGGAATTTCAAAAATCCAAAATAGCCAAAATATACACCTCTATGGGCAGTATTTATAATACCAACCAGTTGGTATATGTTAGATACAAGAAATTTTGAAAATAGCCAAAAACCAAAAAATGCAAAGAATTCCCGAATTTAAGGAATTTCAGGAATTTCAGTACGGCGCTAACGCAGAATTACTATATTAATCTTAGTTTAGCACCAGTTTATAGAAATCGATAACAATTTATGTAAATTTTGATGAAAAATATCGAAAAACACAAGATTTTGAAAAATTTTCAGGATTTATGAATTTTCAGGAATCAAAAAGTAATCCGAATAATAGCCTTAATTTTTCCCTTCACTTTGATATACCACACTCTATAACAATCTATAAAATATTCAACGAAATTTCGAAAAATCGATCGGAATTATCTGAGTGCTTGACTTGACCAAGTAGACTCGGTATACAAATTTTGTATGGAGAAAGGGTGGGGGGCAATTTTTTCGGTTTTTATGTGTCGTACAGCGGCGTGCGATACGTCAAAAAACGCGGCTCGCCGAGGACTATACGAAACACAAATAAACCGTGTAGCAGTCAATACAAGAAATTTGGAAAATGTCCAAAAAACTGTCAAAATTTTTGAAAAAAGTCAATTTTCGGTGAAAATTTTAGGAATTTCAAAAATCCAAAATAGCCAAAATATACACCTCTATGGGCAGTATTTATAATACCAACCAGTTGGTATATGTTAGATACAAGAAATTTTGAAAATAGCCAAAAACCAAAAAATGCAAAGAATTCCCGAATTTAAGGAATTTCAGGAATTTCAGTACGGCGCTAACGCAGAATTACTATATTAATCTTAGTTTAGCACCAGTTTATAGAAATCGATAACAATTTATGTAAATTTTGATGAAAAATATCGAAAAACACAAGATTTTGAAAAATTTTCAGGATTTATGAATTTTCAGGAATCAAAAAGTAATCCGAATAATAGCCTTAATTTTTCCCTTTAATTTGATGTATAACACTCTATAACAATCTATAGTAAATTCAACGAAATTTCGAAAAATCGATCGGAATTATCTGAGTGCTTGACTTGACCAAGTAGACTCGGTATACAAATTTTGTATGGAGAAAGGGTGGGGGGCAATTTTTTCGGTTTTTATGTGTCGTACAGCGGCGTGCGATACGTCAAAAAACGCGGCTCGCCGAGGACTATACGAAACACAAATAAACCGTGTAGCAGTCAATACAAGAAATTTGGAAAATGTCCAAAAAACTGTCAAAATTTTTGAAAAAAGTCAATTTTCGGTGAAAATTTTAGGAATTTCAAAAATCCAAAATAGCCAAAATATACACCTCTATGGGCAGTATTTATAATACCAACCAGTTGGTATATGTTAGATACAAGAAATTTTGAAAATAGCCAAAAACCAAAAAATGCAAAGAATTCCCGAATTTAAGGAATTTCAGGAATTTCAGTACGGCGCTAACGCAGAATTACTATATTAATCTTAGTTTAGCACCAGTTTATAGAAATCGATAACAATTTATGTAAATTTTGATGAAAAATATCGAAAAACACAAGATTTTGAAAAATTTTCAGGATTTATGAATTTTCAGGAATCAAAAAGTAATCCGAATAATAGCCTTAATTTTTCCCTTCACTTTGATATACCACACTCTATAACAATCTATAAAATATTCAACGAAATTTCGAAAAATCGATCGGAATTATCTGAGTGCTTGACTTGACCAAGTAGACTCGGTATACAAATTTTGTATGGAGAAAGGGTGGGGGGCAATTTTTTCGGTTTTTATGTGTCGTACAGCGGCGTGCGATACGTCAAAAAACGCGGCTCGCCGAGGACTATACGAAACACAAATAAACCGTGTAGCAGTCAATACAAGAAATTTGGAAAATGTCCAAAAAACTGTCAAAATTTTTGAAAAAAGTCAATTTTCGGTGAAAATTTTAGGAATTTCAAAAATCCAAAATAGCCAAAATATACACCTCTATGGGCAGTATTTATAATACCAACCAGTTGGTATATGTTAGATACAAGAAATTTTGAAAATAGCCAAAAACCAAAAAATGCAAAGAATTCCCGAATTTAAGGAATTTCAGGAATTTCAGTACGGCGCTAACGCAGAATTACTATATTAATCTTAGTTTAGCACCAGTTTATAGAAATCGATAACAATTTATGTAAATTTTGATGAAAAATATCGAAAAACACAAGATTTTGAAAAATTTTCAGGATTTATGAATTTTCAGGAATCAAAAAGTAATCCGAATAATAGCCTTAATTTTTCCCTTTAATTTGATGTATAACACTCTATAACAATCTATAGTAAATTCAACGAAATTTCGAAAAATCGATCGGAATTATCTGAGTGCTTGACTTGACCAAGTAGACTCGGTATACAAATTTTGTATGGAGAAAGGGTGGGGGGCAATTTTTTCGGTTTTTATGTGTCGTACAGCGGCGTGCGATACGTCAAAAAACGCGGCTCGCCGAGGACTATACGAAACACAAATAAACCGTGTAGCAGTCAATACAAGAAATTTGGAAAATGTCCAAAAAACTGTCAAAATTTTTGAAAAAAGTCAATTTTCGGTGAAAATTTTAGGAATTTCAAAAATCCAAAATAGCCAAAATATACACCTCTATGGGCAGTATTTATAATACCAACCAGTTGGTATATGTTAGATACAAGAAATTTTGAAAATAGCCAAAAACCAAAAAATGCAAAGAATTCCCGAATTTAAGGAATTTCAGGAATTTCAGTACGGCGCTAACGCAGAATTACTATATTAATCTTAGTTTAGCACCAGTTTATAGAAATCGATAACAATTTATGTAAATTTTGATGAAAAATATCGAAAAACACAAGATTTTGAAAAATTTTCAGGATTTATGAATTTTCAGGAATCAAAAAGTAATCCGAATAATAGCCTTAATTTTTCCCTTCACTTTGATATACCACACTCTATAACAATCTATAAAATATTCAACGAAATTTCGAAAAATCGATCGGAATTATCTGAGTGCTTGACTTGACCAAGTAGACTCGGTATACAAATTTTGTATGGAGAAAGGGTGGGGGGCAATTTTTTCGGTTTTTATGTGTCGTACAGCGGCGTGCGATACGTCAAAAAACGCGGCTCGCCGAGGACTATACGAAACACAAATAAACCGTGTAGCAGTCAATACAAGAAATTTGGAAAATGTCCAAAAAACTGTCAAAATTTTTGAAAAAAGTCAATTTTCGGTGAAAATTTTAGGAATTTCAAAAATCCAAAATAGCCAAAATATACACCTCTATGGGCAGTATTTATAATACCAACCAGTTGGTATATGTTAGATACAAGAAATTTTGAAAATAGCCAAAAACCAAAAAATGCAAAGAATTCCCGAATTTAAGGAATTTCAGGAATTTCAGTACGGCGCTAACGCAGAATTACTATATTAATCTTAGTTTAGCACCAGTTTATAGAAATCGATAACAATTTATGTAAATTTTGATGAAAAATATCGAAAAACACAAGATTTTGAAAAATTTTCAGGATTTATGAATTTTCAGGAATCAAAAAGTAATCCGAATAATAGCCTTAATTTTTCCCTTCACTTTGATATACCACACTCTATAACAATCTATAAAATATTCAACGAAATTTCGAAAAATCGATCGGAATTATCTGAGTGCTTGACTTGACCAAGTAGACTCGGTATACAAATTTTGTATGGAGAAAGGGTGGGGGGCAATTTTTTCGGTTTTTATGTGTCGTACAGCGGCGTGCGATACGTCAAAAAACGCGGCTCGCCGAGGACTATACGAAACACAAATAAACCGTGTAGCAGTCAATACAAGAAATTTGGAAAATGTCCAAAAAACTGTCAAAATTTTTGAAAAAAGTCAATTTTCGGTGAAAATTTTAGGAATTTCAAAAATCCAAAATAGCCAAAATATACACCTCTATGGGCAGTATTTATAATACCAACCAGTTGGTATATGTTAGATACAAGAAATTTTGAAAATAGCCAAAAACCAAAAAATGCAAAGAATTCCCGAATTTAAGGAATTTCAGGAATTTCAGTACGGCGCTAACGCAGAATTACTATATTAATCTTAGTTTAGCACCAGTTTATAGAAATCGATAACAATTTATGTAAATTTTGATGAAAAATATCGAAAAACACAAGATTTTGAAAAATTTTCAGGATTTATGAATTTTCAGGAATCAAAAAGTAATCCGAATAATAGCCTTAATTTTTCCCTTCACTTTGATATACCACACTCTATAACAATCTATAAAATATTCAACGAAATTTCGAAAAATCGATCGGAATTATCTGAGTGCTTGACTTGACCAAGTAGACTCGGTATACAAATTTTGTATGGAGAAAGGGTGGGGGGCAATTTTTTCGGTTTTTATGTGTCGTACAGCGGCGTGCGATACGTCAAAAAACGCGGCTCGCCGAGGACTATACGAAACACAAATAAACCGTGTAGCAGTCAATACAAGAAATTTGGAAAATGTCCAAAAAACTGTCAAAATTTTTGAAAAAAGTCAATTTTCGGTGAAAATTTTAGGAATTTCAAAAATCCAAAATAGCCAAAATATACACCTCTATGGGCAGTATTTATAATACCAACCAGTTGGTATATGTTAGATACAAGAAATTTTGAAAATAGCCAAAAACCAAAAAATGCAAAGAATTCCCGAATTTAAGGAATTTCAGGAATTTCAGTACGGCGCTAACGCAGAATTACTATATTAATCTTAGTTTAGCACCAGTTTATAGAAATCGATAACAATTTATGTAAATTTTGATGAAAAATATCGAAAAACACAAGATTTTGAAAAATTTTCAGGATTTATGAATTTTCAGGAATCAAAAAGTAATCCGAATAATAGCCTTAATTTTTCCCTTCACTTTGATATACCACACTCTATAACAATCTATAAAATATTCAACGAAATTTCGAAAAATCGATCAGAATTATTTGAATGGTTAGGTTAGGTTAGGTTAGGTTAGGTTAGGTTAGGTTAGGTTAGGTTAGGTTAGGTTAGGTTAGGTTAGGTTAGGTTAGGTTAGGTTAGGTTAGGTTAGGTTAGGTTAGGTTAGGTTAGGTTAGGTTAGGTTAGGTTAGGTTAGGTTTTTTTTTTTTTTTTTTTTTATAAATGTGGAGCTCTTGGAGCCCCACTCTAGGTCCCCCAACAATTTGTCAGAGTCTTTTTGTATCAGTTTGAATTTTTTCAAGTTAAGTTTTGTTTTATATTTTTGGACACTTTTAACTACTATAGCATCATCATCCCCATCATACTTCTATTACATCCTATATTCTTTCTAGTTTCCTCTGTAGAGGTATAGTCTTATTTCCTGAACTATTACTTATGCGTTTTGCCAAATATATCTTGTTATTTTCTGTTTTTCTGATGTACAACCTACTGATGTATGTTTTCTTAACAATGTTTTTTAATTACTAATACAACATAACATAACATTATGTGTGTAGTAATTATTTTAGTTTTCTGTTATTACATTTGTCAAGTCTTTTCCCGTTTCTTCCTTTTAGGTAACTGAGATTACAGCCATCATTTTCTACGGACTTTATACTATGATTGTACTAGATGGCCATCATCTATACCGTCATTTATCCGTTCGGCTATTCTCATGTTCTCTAATTATGATATTGTATGCGTCATTTAGTTTTAATTGTTTTTCTTTTTGCTTGCAGGTACTCAACGATGGCTTTTCTACGTGCGGCGGCTGCGCGGCGTGGACCTCTTCTCCAGGAGCTGGTGATCTTCGGTGCAGGAGAAATTGCGGTAAGTAATAAGTATATTTAATTGGTTTTATTTTGACATCAAAGTTTTTCCAATTTTCTATTCTAGCGAAATATTTTGTATTTTTATGTGCTTCTGTTATAGTATTTTTACTTCCTCTTTTTGTGAATCTACTTTTTATACTGCTTTGTTCTACTAGGTAAAGAGGCCCCCCCGGTAACGTCGTTAAGTATGTAGGATTTCCTCCCACGTTGAGTACCTGCAAGCGGAGTATATCTATTTGGCTTTCAGCAATCGCCTGTGTGGTACCCCACCGAGCGTTCTTAGGGTGACCGGTGGGACAATATCTTACAGGTCGGGATACCTCGGGGGTCACTTTAGCAATATGCTACCTTAGCTCTCGCCAAGGCATCCCACCTTTGCCTCACCGGGCACATTTCGCTAAATGCGTTGTGCTCTTTATTTTCGATTTTTGCGTTTTGGCAGTTGCAACATGTGGGGGGTGATTCGGCAATCCAATCCGGGCAATCGTTCTTTTTGTGAGGTCCACCACAGTGGCTGCAGGCCTCGAGGTTTTTCTGGCAGTGTTTTCGACCATGTCCATACCCCAAACAGTGGGTACATTGAATTAGGGGGGACTGGTCGACCACTCTCACGCGCTGAACATCAATGTGCACAGTTCCCACTTCCGTCAACAGCTTCCACAGAGAGGGTGAGACCTGCAACACCACATGAGACGTCAATGGGTTCCTTGCCCTTTTCCGGAACCTCACTGAAAACCTTCTTTCCTCTACCTTAAGTGTTTCAAGGAGATGTTTATTCTGAGCCCTAAGGGCTTGTTCGATGTCCTCGTTGGTGTTGTAGTTGAGGACACCTTTAACCAGGACCAGGGGATCTTTATTTTGGACTTCTTCAAAATTTAACTCATTCTTTGCCCTTTCCAACCTCTTCTTTACCCTCCCTATTTCCTCTTTCGACTCACATCCCAGAATGATTTTCCTATCCTTTCCTTTCCTTATCTTGTCGATTTTAAGTCCGTCTTCTTTAGCTTTCACCGCTTTCCTAACTTTCTCATACACCTCTTCCCCTGAGTCTTCTTCATCTTTAGAGGTGATTACTACCGAGTGGAGCGCTTTAGTACTCTCCCCTTGGTAAGCCTTGGGGGGAGTCGCTGCAACACTCGCGTAGGTGGTTTCCCTGGTCTTGGTCTCTTCCTTATGTATACGTATTTCCTCGCTTAACACTTTCATTTGTTCCTTACTTTCTTCCAGTAGTCTCCTATGTTCTTCTAATCTTTCCAAAAATTCCTTTTCCTCAGATTCTATCCTTGCCTTTTCTTCCCGGTTTTTAACGTTTCCTTCTGTTTCCTTGTCTTTAGTTGCTCTTACTGTGTCCTTTCCGTGGTATATTCTCCCTTCCTCCGCCTCCTTAACCAGCCTATAAAGTCTTTCCGCAGCCTCCATCACCTCCACCTTGATCTCTGTTTTTAAATTTCTGCTGTTGTTAATCTGCAGCCGAGTTTTGATGAGGCAGGCATGCGCTTCGGCTGTTCTGCTCGCGTACTTCGGGGTTTTTCCAGGAGGGGTTTTATCGGAAACAGGGAGAGCGATATTTAGTTTGACTTTTGGCTTCGCTTTTGTCGGTGCGTAAGTTCTTGTTTCGTCAGGTATTTCCATTTGGGACTCAATGCTGCGTCGTACCTGTGCTACGCTGTTACGTGGTGTGTCTATGGGACTGATCTTTTCGGCCGAACTTACTGTCGGCCTTGTCCTTTCCTTGGCTGGAGTCCTAAATCCAAACATGATTTATCAGGGGAACACGTCAATGTTTAAAATTCTTCGTGAGTGTATATTGCTCACGAAGAATAATTAAATATCTTAAGTCGCTATAGGTATAGAATATAAGTGTGCTAAAAGCACTAAATGTATTTATTATTTGTCAAATGTTTTATTTTATTTTACTAATTTTGTTTTCTGTTTCAGGTGACTGGATTCGCAGGTGTACTCCGTGAAAGAAGAACTTCCACTGATCGGCGAGATAGAAGTTACAGCCAGCCAGAAGATATTCGTATGATAAAATGGTAAGTAAATATTTATTTTTATATAGTTATCAGAGTGTATTAAATGAATACCCGAGGCGAGACGATTAAAAAGACACCTCACACTTATGTGTGAGGTGAATATCTTCCGAGATATTTAGGTGTGAAGTGTTGTTAATCGATGAATCCACCTTAGCGATTGAAACTAGGGTGGGTGGGGGGGCAATTTTTTCGGTTTTTATGTGTCGTACAGCGGCGTGCGATACGTCAAAAAACGCGGCTCGCCGAGGACTATACGAAACACAAACGAACCGTGTAGCAGTCAATACAAGAAATTTGGAAAATGTCCAAAAAACTGTCAAAATTTTTGAAAAAAGTCAATTTTCGGTGAAAGTTTTAGGAAATTCAAAAATCCAAAATAGCCAAAATATACGCCTCTATGGGCACTATTTATAATACCAACCAGTTGGTATATGTTAGATACAAGAAATTTTGAAAATAGCCAAAAAACCAAAAAATGCACTAAATTCCCGAATTTAAGGAATTTAAGTACTGCGCTAACGCTGAATTACTATACTAATCTTAGATTAGCACCTGTATGTAGAAATAGATAACAACTTATGCAAATTTTGATGAAAAATACCGAAAAAAACACAAATTTTTGAAAAATTTCAGGATTTTCAAATTTCAGGAATCAAAAAAGTAATCCGAATAATAGCCTTAATTTTTCCCTTCACTTTGATATACCACACTCTATAATAATCTATAAAATATTCAACGAAATTTCGAAAAATCGATCAGGGTTAGGTTAGGTTAGGTTAGGTTAGGTTAGGTTAGGTTAGGTTAGGTTAGGTTAGGTTAGGTTAGGTTAGGTTAGGTTAGGTTAGGTTAGGTTAGGTTAGGTTAGGTTAGGTTAGGTTAGGTTAGGTTAGGTTAGGTTAGGTTAGGTTAGGTTAGGTTAGGTTAGGTTAGGTTAGGTTAGGTTAGGTTAGGTTAGGTTAGGTTAGGTTAGGTTAGGTTAGGTTAGGTTAGGTTAGGTTAGGTTAGGTTAGGTTAGGTTAGGTTAGGTTAGGTTAGGTTAGGTTAGGTTAGGTTAGGTTAGGTTAGGTTAGGTTAGGTTAGGTTAGGTTAGGTTAGGTTAGGTTAGGTTAGGTTAGGTTAGGTTAGGTTAGGTTAGGTTAGGTTAGGTTAGGTTAGGTTAGGTTAGGTTAGGTTAGGTTAGGTTAGGTTAGGTTAGGTTAGGTTAGGTTAGGTTAGGTTAGGTTAGGTTAGGTTAGGTTAGGTTAGGTTAGGTTAGGTTAGGTTAGGTTAGGTTAGGTTAGGTTAGGTTAGGTTAGGTTAGGTTAGGTTAGGTTAGGTTAGGTTAGGTTAGGTTAGGTTAGGTTAGGTTAGGTTAGGTTAGGTTAGGTTAGGTTAGGTTAGGTTAGGTTAGGTTAGGTTAGGTTAGGTTAGGTTAGGTTAGGTTAGGTTAGGTTAGGTTAGGTTAGGTTAGGTTAGGTTAGGTTAGGTTAGGTTAGGTTAGGTTAGGTTAGGTTAGGTTAGGTTAGGTTAGGTTAGGTTAGGTTAGGTTAGGTTAGGTTAGGTTAGGTTAGGTTAGGTTAGGTTAGGTTAGGTTAGGTTAGGTTAGGTTAGGTTAGGTTAGGTTAGGTTAGGTTCCGGCACTCTCCCTTGGGACTTGGACGCCAAGTCCCTCTCGTCAGCGTTCCACTGGCGGGAGGGCGCGTCCCAACATCGAGAGAGGCTTGCCCCGAGGGAGATTGCGGCCAGGTTCCGCAGAGCCGCCGTGGAGGAGTGGCATGCCAGGCTGGAGAGCCCGAGTTCGGGCTTGAGGACCGTCGCGGCAGTGCGACCTGTCCTCGAACAGTGGCTGGACAGGCGCCACGGTGCGCCTACGTTCCGGCTGACACAGGTACTGACGGGGCACGGGTGTTTTGGTGCGTACCTGTGTCGCATAGCCGGGAAGGAGGCGTCCGCCGTGTGCCACCACTGTGGCAACTGCCGCGAGGACACGGCCCAACACACTCTTCAGGAGTGCCCAGCCTGGGTGGAGGAGCGCAGCGCTCTCACAGCAGTCGTCGGAGGAGACCTCTCGCTGCCGGCCGTGGTGTCCGCCATGGTCGGCAGCCGGGGGTCATGGCGTGCGATGGTCTCCTTCTGCGAGCGCGTCATCTCGCAGAAGGAGAGCGCCGAGCGGGATCGTGAGCAGAACGATCCCGCCCGCCGCCAAAGGAGACGAAGGAGACGTCGGGTGGACGACTGACCGGCGTCTCCCGCCCTGTGGAATGGGGGCGTTTGGAGAATTCCACCACGGTATCCCCTGCCTGTCGTAAGAGGCGACTCATAGGGGCCTTCCGGGGTCGCGGGCGTGCAGCGGGGGGCTGTGCGCCCCTTTTAGTACTTTTGTACATGCGGCCCCGGGACGGACGGCAGCACGGATGGTCGGCCTCGTGCTGCCGTAGACGCCGAGGGCGTCCTTCGGCGGCGGGGGCTTCTGAGCCCCCCCCAAATCGGAGACGGGCCGCAAGGCGGCACCGCGCAGGGGCGGTTCCGGTAGCAATCCGAGGCTATCTCTGGATACCCCGGGACCGCCCCACTCATGCGCCGAAGAAGGCCACCGCGGGGTTTTTAGTCGGTATTGCCGGTGTAGGGTGTATATATTGTTAGGGACTCGGCCCAGCGTCGCCCGGATGTCGAACATCTCTCCCGGGCATCACGGCGCTGGGTCGTAAGAC
>CM071145.1:5000-10000 GCA_036417725.1 Clanis bilineata
CGGTACTTTTTGGATAAATAGCGGCTGAGTAAAAAGACAAATAATCTGCAGATCCACCATATTGGCAAAATTTAAACCGTAATATCTCAGCCATCCTGCAAGATAAGTTATCCGTGTTTGGGATCGTTTGAATTGCCCCAGCGAAGCCTACCCGATAGGCTACTCTAGGTAGAGATCGGAGACTCTACAAAAGTTGATACAATTTTCTTTGCTGTAAATTGTAAATAAAGTACTTACCTGTGAGTATCCTCCACGGAACACGCCGACCTTGCCAACTGAGCGACTCTACAAAAGTAGAGTCGACAAAAATTGACATTAGGAACGCGGCGGTCCCTTGGAGAGTGCTCAAATACTTACCTGACCGTCGATTGGAGACTCCCGGCTCGTTCCGCGACCTGAAACAGAAATAAAATTAGTAAATAGTTTGTAAGGAGAGTGTGACACCTAAGTTAAGTTAACTATAAGACAGAGCTCTTTAAGAGAAATTATTATAAGACGGCAGTTCGATACCGAGCTGCTTTTTCACACGGTTGACCCGTAAAGCGACATATATACACGACTCCCCGCAAGCCATATACACTTGTAGGGAACTTAAATAATCGACGCATTCCCCTAACAACATCCCCAACCTCTATCAAAATGTTCGGCTTTAGAACTCCTGCAAAGGACATGAGACCACGGGTCAAAACCCCCGGGAAAAGTAGCCCTGGGGAGCCCACGAGGGTGACAGTCGCGGCGGCCCGGCGGAGCCTGGAAGCTCAGATCGAAAGATCTGACGCGGCAGGCGGCGCGGGACCGTCGGGACTGAATTCCAAAGGGGCCCCCATGAACACAAAAGACACGGGGAGCAGACCCATGACCCCGACATCGAAGGCCCAAACACCACCACAGGAGTCTACAAAACAGGATCGAATAAAAGAGGCAAAGGCATGCCTAATAAAAATTAAAGCCCAAATAAATAATAGTCGGAACTTAAAGACTGAAATTAGGACGGATGTTATAGAGGCGGCAGATAAATTATATGCACTTATAAAAGAGAGTGAAAGGGAGAGAGAAAAAGGACCAAGGAAAGACGAGGAAGATACAGTAGACTATAGGAAATACGAAACAGAGATAGGGAAAAAGAAAAACAATCACGACAAGGATATCCTGAGAAAACTGGAAGAACACAGCAAGCTGCTCAGGAAAAACAAGGAAGAGATAGAGAAAATAGGTGAGGAGATTCAAAAACATAGAGAGGAATGGAAGGAAGAAAGAAAGGATGTGAAGACGTATGCGAGTGTGGCGGCTGGAAAGCGGGGGGGAGAGCAAGGGTGTGCCGCAATGCACTCCGTTGTGATCACCGCCGCGGACCAGACCGCCACAGGAGAGGAAGTGTACGAGAGAGTAAGGAGGACATTGAATGCTAGAGAGGAAGGACTCAAGATTGATAACATTAGGAAAGGGAAGGATCGCAAAATTATAGTCGGGTGCAAGTCGAAAGAAGAGTTAGGAAAGATCAAAGAAAAGATAAAAACAGCCGGAAGAGACCTCAATATGGAGGAGGTAAAGAACAAAGAACCTATGGTCCTCCTACGTGATGTATTAAATTACAACAAAGATGACGAGATAATACAGGCGATATTAACACAAAACAAGCACCTCCTGGAAGGCCTAAGGATCGACAAGACGAACTTGAAGGTCAAGTTTCGGAGAAAGGCCAGAAACGCGCTCACATCACATGTGGCACTACAGGTCCCACCAAAATTATGGAGGCGGATGATGGACGAGGGACACGCCCATATTGATGTACAGAGGGTGAGAGTGGAGGACCAGTCGCCCCTGATACAGTGTTCGCGGTGCCTGGGCTATGGGCACGGAAGGCGGTTTTGCCGTGAAGCTTCGGACGCGTGCAGCCACTGCGGGGGCTCTCACCACCGATCGGAATGTGCCGATTGGT
The DNA here is from genome assembly GCA_036417725.1 of Clanis bilineata. Taxonomy (NCBI): domain Eukaryota; kingdom Metazoa; phylum Arthropoda; class Insecta; order Lepidoptera; family Sphingidae; genus Clanis; species Clanis bilineata. The sequence continues at coordinate 6,940 of CM071145.1, forward strand.
TGGCGAAGATGCCCCCGTCGTGTTGCAATTGCGCCAAAGTGAAAATCGGCGAAGCAGAGCATAGTGCCTTTAGCCCGGAGTGCCCCGTGAGGAGGAAATGGGAAAACCTGGCGAGGTCCACAGTAGCATACTGCTAAGGTGGATCCCAGGATCCCGGGTCAGACAGGTTCCTCAACAGGTGCTGCACCGATCCTCTGCGCCCAGGCTAACCTGCAGAGGAAACAATTGGCAACAATTGAGTTCCTCCAGGAAGCCGGGAGCCGGGGAGTCGGAGTAGCACTGCTGCAGGAGCCTTATGTGGGGAGCCAGGGTAGGATGAGAGACTACCAGGGAGTTAGGATCTTCCAGGGGGAAGGTGGGCAGGGGGGCACAGTGAAATCAGCGGTAGTAGTCTTCAACGACAGCTGGACTGTGCACCAATGCCCATCACTCACCACAAACAACATCACGGTGGTGAGAATCCAAACTGGGATCCGAGATCTGGTGGTCATCTCGTTCTACTTTGAGCCGGATAAACCCATAGGGCCATACTTGGAGCAGTTGGGGAACATTGTCGGAACACTGGGCCCCAATGGAATGCTCGCGGGGGGCGACACCAATGCGAAGAGCATCTGGTGGGGCAGCGCGAGCACTGATAGCAGGGGTGAAGAAATGGCAGGTATGTTAGAAGAGAAAGGTCTGCAGGTGCTCAACGACGGCCGAGCTCCCACATTTGAGACTGTGAGAGGAGGACGACTCCTCACAAGTCATATAGACGTGACGGCGTGCTCAGAGGATATCCTGGACCTGGTGGAGGACTGGCGAGTCGACGACTCAATGGCGAACTCGGACCACAACTCTATAACGTTTAAAATTAATAAAACAAAAAGGAAATACACAATACAAAGAACAAAAGGCACAAAAATATACAATACAAAAAAGGCTAATTGGGAAAAATTTAGACAAAAATTTGAACAATTAACAAACGTAAATAAACTAGAAGAAGACATTAAAAACATAAATAATACAATAGATTTAGACAAAACCATAATAAAATATATAGAAACAGTAGAAAACACATGCAAAGGAACAATACCGAAAATAAAAGCAAAAAATAAAGTATACTTACCTTGGTGGTCCAAAAAGCTCGCTGAGTTGAAGCAGGAAGTCACCACCAGGAAAAGGAGAATCCGATGCGCAGCGCCGGTCCGAAGAGCGAAAGTCGTCGAGGAGTACCTGCAACTGAAAGAAAGATATGAGTATGAAGCGAAGAGGGCACAAGTGGAAAGTTGGAAGGATTTTTGCAAGAAGCAGGGTAGAGAGAATGTATGGGATGGGATATATAGGGTAATTGGGAAGGTGTCCAAAAGGTATGAAGACCTGCCATTGGTGAAGGAAGGAAAGACTTTGAGTGCAGAAGAATCGGCGGAACTCCTGGCAGTAACATTTTATCCTGAGGATAACGAAAGCCAGGATAACGAAGAACACCGGAAAATGAGGGAAGCAGCCGCAAAAGTAAATGAAAAAGTCTATGATGAGAAACATGACCCGCCATTTACAATCGAAGAACTACAAGCGGCGACAAACAGTTTTAACCCCAAGAAAGCCCCGGGAGCAGATGGCCTCACTGCAGACATCTGTAAGCAAGCCATAGACAAGTATCCGGAGTACTACCTATCACTGGCAAACAAGTGCCTAGAACTGGGTTACTTTCCAGAAATCTGGAAAGAGGCGACGGTAGTGGTCCTCCGGAAGCCAGCGAAGGAGGACTACACAACGCCAAAGCACACAGACCGATAGGCCTTTTGCCGGTGATGGGGAAGATTCTGGAAAAGATGGTGGTGGGTCGAGTGAGGTGGCATCTTCACCCAAGGATGAGCCCCCGACAGTTTGGCTTTGTGCCGCAAAAGGGCACGGAAGACTCCCTCTATGTCCTGACGAAATATATTAGAGAACGACTGAAAGAAAAGAAGATAATAGTCATTATATCATTAGACATAGAGGGAGCATTCGACAGTGCCTGGTGGCCGGCAATCAGGGTCAGGCTGTCGGAGGAGGATTGTCCTGTAAACATCAGACGGGTGATAGATAGCTACCTCGAGAGCAGGAAAGTAAAGTTACGCTTTGCTGGGGTGGAGCATGAGAGATGGGCTTCCAAGGGATGCGTTCAAGGCTCCATTGGAGGTCCAACTTTCTGGAACCTGCTCCTCGACCCACTGCTATCAGAGCTTGATAGACGGGGTAGTTACTGCCAGGCTTTCGCCGATGATGTAATACTGGCCTTTGAAGGAACGGAAATTGGCAAAATACAGCGCCAGGCCAACGAGACTCTCGCCTATGTGAGAGATTGGGGAATCAGAAATAAGCTAAAATTCGCGCCGCAAAAAACAAAAGCGATGGTGGTTACGCGGAAGCTGAAGTACGATACCCCAGTCCTTCACATGGGCGGAGTCGACATTGGCCTGGAGAAAGAGATAAAGGTGCTGGGAATAACGATCGACCAAGGACTCACATTTAACACCCATGTGGCCAACGTATGCAAAAAGGCTGTTGGCTTTTATAAGCAGCTGTCCAGAGCCGCAAGATTGCAGTGGGGCTTATCACCGGAGGTGATAAAATTACTGTATATGGCTGTGGTAGAGCCCACGATTTTATACGGGGCGTGTGTTTGGGCCCCCGCTGCACGTAAAATCGGCGTTAAGAAGCAGCTCGCAATAGTGCAGAGGGGTTTCGCTCAGAAGCTCACCAAAGCCTACAGAACCGTTTCATTGAACTCGGCCCTACTGCTCGCCGGGATATTGCCCTTGGACCTTCGTATTAGGGAAAATGCTTCCCTATACGAGGTCAAAAGGGGCTACTCCCGGGGGGTAGTGGGAGACCGGGGGGTGGAGCGGCCTGTTGACTTTGGAGAGCTAGAGCACCCCGCGCAAAGATGCGCAATACGCTACCGGTGCCTGGTGGACGGCGCGGGGGTCAGCCAGGTGATGAGCCAAGGTGTTACCATCTACACAGATGGAAGCAAGATTGGAGGCAAAGTCGGAGCGGCATTTTCCGTATGGAAAAATGCTGCCGAGACCAAGGC